>QEPC01009236.1:1592917-1606444 GCA_003113815.1 Sphenodon punctatus
AGCATAGCCAATGCAAACAGTAGTAAACATCTGTCAGACCATGACCATTCCACAAGTGGTTCAGAGAACTACTTGGGATTCCAAACCACTGTTTGGGAATCTCTGCTACAGGAAGTTATCCATGTAGTGAGAAACCTGTTTATATTAGGAAAAATATGAAGAAGAAATAAGAATGTGTGTCTCCGAGAATGACAGGGATTAACACATAGGGTGTTTTTATACAAGACACCCCCACACATGGACACTCACCCTCCATGTGGGGGATGTCTCATTCGATTAAGGTGCATGGGTGGGGGTGTGTGCACTCTTTCATGACCCATGCACTGACCCAGTCCATGCTTGGGGCTGTCTGGGAATATTGAGTGCCTCGCACGTGGACGGGGTGGGCATTGCATTGACAGCATGGCTGCATTTGGTGCCGCTCATTTGAAGTGCTCCTCCATGCAGGATGCTCACACACCTACCCCATGCACCACATGCAGACCCCCACACTCCCCCATCTTGTTTAAAAGCACCCATAACCCCACTACTCTTTGTTCTTGTGTGGTGAAACCGACCTAGGATTGCTACTTCTCATAAGGAAGAAAACAGAACAATGCTAATTTGTGTGATTTTCATGCATCAGCTCATTTTAAAAGCTTTTAGGTTGGACTAATTTAAAAAAAGACAGGAGCAGTGTAGATGGTTAAGGGCTGGGTTCTGAGGCATGGAACTGCATGAGTAGATGGGCAGCCCCATAGCTCAGCCACAGGGGATCTCCCAGAGACTTGGGCTTTACAAGGACTAGAGGTGCTATATCTCCTGGATCTTCTGCATCATTGCTTCTGCCTCTAGTGTCCATGTTGTTCAAGCTCCCTGCAGCCCCTGCTGTTCTCTGTAAGCAAATCATGTTGGCTCCAATGTTTTTTATAAGGATGCTGTAGCTATGGATTTCCTGCACTGAGCGGGAGTTGGACGAGATGACCTCTGAAGTCCCTTCCAATTCTATGATTCTATGATCCGTGCCTCTTGTGGCTGCTTCTACCCTCCTCTCTGCCTTCATGAAACATGAAGACGCAAGGTTGACGCAGCAGCAAAACAAAGGAAAGCAGAGCCAGGCACAATGGTAAGGTGACTGATTAACCCCAAGCAGATTAACCCCAAGAAATATCTGCTTAACCTGAAGCCCAGAGATGATGTTTGAAAACCCTGACCCTCAGGGCCAAGCCCATATTGGTGGTAACCCTAGTATTCTTATGTGCTGCTTCGTTTTCTCTATATGTACAAAACTTAATAAGAAAGGTTCTCCCCCCCCCCTTTATTAAAAGTTCTTAACAAAATCATTGAAAATAGTGTTAGAAAGGAATAAAAAACTCTTTAATATTTTGATAAAACAGATTTAAAACCAATGATATGCTGCACAGAAAAACAGAGAGTAGACAGTTTTGCTGTAGCTACATATCAAAACAACTATTTGTGTTGAAAGAAAATGTAATTTGAAGTTTCCATACCAACCTTATGTTTTGCCACAGAACCCGCTTTATCCTACATAATGCTGTGGACCAAACCTCCAGCTTGTGTAAATCAGAAACCATTGCACAAAGCTGCATCAATTTACATTAGCTAAGGATCTGGGTCACCTTAGTTCAAGGAGCTAAAGTGTCTATTAGGTACCCCTCTTACCTTTTACTATCACCAATGCATTGAAATCTCAGCTGACCTTTATTCACTCTCCCAAAATTGGTGAGGTGAAAGATCCCATGCTCCAGGAATGATCATTAGCAATATCAGGGGTGTATCTACCATGAAGTGAGGGGACTCAGTTGAGCCCGGGCCCTGGACTATATGGACTGGAGGGGCCTTTGAAAACTGCTTGAGGTTCTCTAGGCCATTTTCAGAGTAGGCATACACTGGAGTGCTAGTCCTGCCCCTGCCCACTCTTAAAATGTCCACAGTAGTGGAGCTGCTGCCATTCCAGGGGGTTTAGTGGGAGTCTGGGTGGTGCCACTACCTTTGCAGGGGAAGGCAGAGGACATCTTTAGATATAACAAAGATCAGGTGTCAAAACCCCTAAGCACGCATTCAGCCATTGTGTGTAAGCACCATACCATTCCCAACACCAATTTGGCCACCCATTCAACACATGATGTGAACACCATTGCATCACAAAAACAATGTGTGTGTTCCAGCTGAACACATGGCCAACGCTGTATCTAATGATGGGCATCTTTAGCCATAACAAAGATCGGGTGTCAAAATCCCCAAGCACGTGTTTGGCTGTTGTGTGTAAGCACCATAACAATCCCAACACCAATTTGGCCACCCATTGAACATGCAATATGAACACCATTGCATTACAAGGACAATTTGCATGTTCTGGCTGAACATGTGGCCAACATTGTGTCTAATGATATAGCCTGGCATGTTAGCAGGTATAACTTGGGAAACGAGGCAGCAGCGCTTGCTTACTGAGATTGGGTGGTGAGCAAAACACTGATTTGCCTCAAGATGGGCTGTGTGTCTAAGCAGCACCACATGGTGAACACAGGGCCAAACCGGTGTTCACATCAAGGTCAAAATACACATTCAGACACCCATTGTCATTATGTCTAAAGACACCCGATATCGTGTGGCGTGTTAGCAGGTAAAACACAGGGAACAAGGCGGCAGCACTTGCGTGCTGAGATCAAGTGCACCGCCCCCCTCATGCACCGTGGATCAGACTTATGAAACTCCAATATCTACAGTCTGTGAGAAACAGAACTCATTTAAAAAGGCCCACAGATGTACGTGCTTTGCTTAAGTTACAAAGGAAAAGGTATGAAATTTACTCACACCATATACACCTTCACATTTCCTGTAAACCCCAAAATATACCTTACACAACTTCACAATAATGGGTGCTTTTAGACAGATGGCACCTCTGCCTCTGATCCACCTCACCTCCGGGTGGCCTGTCTGTTTAAAGGTGGGCTGCCCAGGTGTGAGGCAGAGCAGACGCAGAGCAGGCACTGCCTGCTCCTGGCCAGCTCTGTTTGCAGTACTCCGGAACATCCAGGAGTACCGCAAGTGGAGCAAGTCACCCAAACCTGGAGTACAGGCTGGGGAGGAGCAGTGGTCCATCTACCCATCAGAAAGGTCATTGCAGCACCACTTCAGGCCTGGTGTTATCACAGCAATGCCATAGAGCTGTGAGCAGAAGCCTAGAGTGACAGCCAATTATCCAAGAGCTCTATGGGGAGGGGGTGCCGCACAAGTGGACTGAGGATCATAGCAGTGCTGGGTCCATTTAAACCCACCATTTTCAGGGCTGCATATGGGGGATGCAAGCCTGGTCACCGCAGGAGCAGGTCTGGCGGTGGTCCATCTAAAGACACCCAATGTTCTGGAAATCCCTCTATACAGGATATATATATCAGAAATGAAAATATATAGGGCATCTTGAGACATAACAAAGATCGGGTGTCAAAACCCCAAAGCACGTGTTTGTCTGTTGTGTATAAGCACCATAACAATCCCAACACCAATTTGGCCACCCGAACATCTGTTTACTTGCAACATGAACACCATTGCATCTCAAGGACAATTTGCATGTTCTGGCTGAACACGTGGCCAATGTTGTGTCTAATGATATCGCGTGGCATGTTAGCAGGTACAACACAGGAAATGAGGCGGCAGCGTTTGCGTGCTGTGGGTGGCAAGCAAAAAGCTCATTTGCCGCAAGATGCGCTGGGCATCTAAGTCCTTTTTTACATGGCCTCCGCACAGTGGGGGGTGGGGGTGGTCCATGGGTGTGCCGGTGCGTGTGCGGTGTGTCGGCAGGGCATGAATACGGATGTACATGCATCCCCACACACCTCCACTCATCCCCACGCATGGAGCAACTGCCATTTTCTCTGGTTTCTCAGTGTGTGTGGGTAATCGGGGGGTACATGGTGATGCGTGTTAGGTGGGAGCAGACACACACTTCTACTCATCACACACGCCTGTGCTGTGTCCTTCACACAGGTCTTTCCGACTCATAAACATGCAGATTTCTGTGTGTTCATGAGTGGGAGAGCCCCATGCAAAAAGGGCCTAAGCAGCGCCACATGGTGAACACAAGGCCAAACCAGTGTTCATATCAAGGTCCAAACACATATTCAGACACCCTAGTCCACCCGCAGTTATGTCTAAAGACACCCTACATCTTTCTTCCCTCTCTTTCAAATATAGATCTCACCATATTCAAACCTTAGATACCTCCAAACTGGTTCACTGTAATACACGTTACATGGGGCTACACCTTGAACTTTTCTAGAAATTGCAACTAGTGCTGAATGGTAATAAAGTTCTAACCAAGATTAACTAAAAAGGAGGTCAAAAATGAAGTTGATTCAGGCCAGGACCTCTTTAGGGAGATGCTCTTAGGGCTTTTGTTCCTGTTTGTAGTCATTCAAAGCTTTCTAAGCTCCAGAACCAGTGAGGTGAACGGGGCTTGTGACAGTGGAGGGAAGGGTTTGAAGAGAGGGTTGTGTTGGATGTGGTCATGGTGATGAGCAGAGAACATTAACTTAAGTTGTGGAGTGAATATTGGGGAGCAGATTATTTTATGGCCTTATGTACTCCATTCTTTGCACTAGCTGCTGCTAGTCTTCTGGGCCAATTCAAGCTGTTGGTTTTGACCTTTAAAAGCCTGAACAACCTGCGCCCCACTTATCGGCTGGACCACCTTACCCTCCAGATCCTGGATCAGCCTCTACGGTTGGCTGGGGGTGCCCTCCTTGAGGTCCCCTGGGTTTCCTCGGTGTTGACCATGAGAAGGGCGTTCTTGGTGGCCTCTCCGTGACTGTGGAACTCCCTCCCATTGGAGGGCTTCCTGGCCTTAGACCTCCCCTTTTTCCATAGACAGTGTAAGACCTGACTATTCTGCCAGGCCTTTGCTGAGGGAGATGGGTGATGGGCGAGTTGGGTTAGAGTAGAAGCTTTTTCTTGTTTGGGTTATTTTAATGTTTTATATTTTTTGAAATTATTTGTTTTTATGATGTTGTTAGCCACCCCAAGATGCATAGCAGGAGGGGGTGGCATAAAAGTATGACAAGATAGATAAATAAATAAATTAAATAAATAAACATTAAATGACTAGTTGTGTTTGATAATTGATTCTTTTTAATTGCATAGGCAGAGTAACAAATAAAAATGTATGAAAATGAATCAACATATAGAAAGCCTATGCTATCATAAATCATACCTGGAATAGGAAAGAAATGCTTCCTTCGTATGGCAACAGGTGAAGATTTCTTGCCATTAAGATAGGATAGGTAGGACAAAGTGATAAGATTAAGATGGGACTGGGAATCTTACTTTCTAATGCCATTATTAAGCATATAAAGCTAGCTTCTCAAAAGTGCATCGTTTTTTGCATTTATTAGGTACCTGTGTGGGAAAACCTGCATGCTACAACCTCTGAAAAATCCAGCTCAAATTGGGTGTCTTTAGACAGACCCAGGGTTGACCCAGCCTAGGTCGGGTTTACACAGACCTGGCAGCTGCTGTGGTCCACATTTTGCCTGCATGACACCCACATTTCCCACACCATAGAGTGTCAGGTGTTCCACGTGCTACGTGAAACCATAGAGTGTCAGGTTTCCCGTGCTAACCACCAGGCAAGAGAAGAGCTGAAGCAACCGTCCTCCAAGAAGATAGACAGCAGCTTTGTCTTGGGAAAATACCCTGGGTTCGGCCAGCCCATGGTGTTTCAGGTTTTCCAGAGCACTGCAAGCAGGGATGGAGCAGAACAGGTTGTCTCTGCTCCGCCTGCACATCTGGCTTCCTGTCTTTAGACAGACGGGCCACCTGGGGTGAGGCGGAGCAGAGGCGTGGTTGATGTCCATCTGTTTACATGCAGTGTTAGAGTCAACACCCATTATATAGGGCAGGGAACCTTTTGTCCTTTGGTCCTTTTTGAAAATTAGCACAAGCTTCACATGCCTGAAAGGAATTTGGGTTAGGAGCGCCTAAGGGATGTGCTCAGGAGGCAGCCATCTCACAGTAAACAAAACAAAAAAACCCCACCGCACATGTGCAAAATAGCCACCAAGGCCGTTCTGTGCATGCGCAGTCCTTTTTTCAAAATGGCACCGGCAGCATCGGCATCACTTTGCAAAAGGGCATCCGATCTACACATGCACAACAGTGCCAGTGCATGCGGAAAATGGCTGCCTTTTCCCAAAGTGGTGCCAGCGCTGTTGGTGCCATTTTGGAAAAGGGTGGTGCATGTGCAGAACAGCCATGGCAGTCATTTGTGCATGCATAGACCAGTTTTGAATTTGTCTTGAGATTGTCACAAAATCTTGAAATGTTACCAAGATCTTGTTATGATCTTGGTAAAGTTTTTTCAGTTCAGCTCTAACCTGTGTTTCAGGGTCTGCGCTGGCTACCAGTAGCTTTCCTGACACAATTCAAACTGATGGGTTTGACTTTTAAATCCATAATCCTCCTGGGTTCCACTTATCTGAAACACCACCTCCTCCATCGTGAATCCAGGAGTCAGTTGTGAGTGCCCTCTTGTAGGTACAATCTGCCTGTCAGATTCAAACAACAAGGGCACGCAGGTGCTCTCTTGCCCTGGAAGTTCATATAAGTCCGAGCCTGAGTCCGTTCTGGAGACAATGTAAGAAGTTTTTCTTTTTCACCAGTTGTTTGGGAGGCAGGGATAAGGCTTGAGGTCTCTAGGATTTGTATATACTTTTATGTTCTAATTTTATATAGGTGTTTTTTAAAAAAAATTATCCCTCTCTGACTTGTAGGGGAAAGGCAGGATTTGCATGTATGTTGTACATACGTACATACGTAATACATTAAATTAAATTAAATAATATGGTACTGGGTGCGATTCAAAGCCCACTGATGTAAAAGGAAATTAGTCTGATAATGAATATAATATTTGCAAAAAGTGATGCCCAATCATTATGCTTGTATTTAAACAAGAATATTTAGGGCTTTAGTTTTGGTTTGTTTGTTTTACTAATTAAATAGTTCATTTTTGGCTTACAAGTCCGTGATCATCTTTGTTGTGTTAATACCCTGTTGGGAAAACCTTGTCGTGGATGTATTTATAAACAAAATAGGAGAGAGATTCTTTGCTTCCTCTTGCTAGTTCATGAATGCTGTAGACATTTAATTAGAAAGTATGTAATATGAATAAACTATGCATCAATGTGGCAGTGTAAGATAAATGCCACACAAGGAGTTCACTAAATCCTTAATCCAATATTAAGGCAGTATTCAATATTCCTCCAATGCAAACCCCACAGGCATTTGAAATTTACCACTCTGGAAAGCTCACAGTAGACAAAAGGGTCAAATCAAGGCCTAAGGACCACTTAAAATCCCACTTAAACCTTATTTTAAGATGCTGCATAGGTCTAACATTAACCCTTTGCAGAAGGATTTAATTCAATCATCTTCTACATCATCATGAAAGAGCAATCTCTCTCTTTCGGTTTGAAAACCGAAAACAGTGATGTGTCAGTCAAACTGGCTTAACCACAAAAGAGGCCGCTTAGTTTGACCCATCAGTGTTTTGGGTTTAACTTATACTGAATATAGATCTTGTTTTTCAGAGTCTTGGCTTGTCTATTCTTAAAGGTCCTGGATTATTTGAAGTATCTGTTCTTTCCAGAGTACAGCAAGAAAAAATAGTTTTAGAAGCCTTTCACTCTCTTTCCCCCTGGTATTTCCCCCAAACAGTGATCTCTATCTTTCTTTCAAAGGTTACTCTGAATTTTCCTACATGCCTCAGTACTTAGTGTCTATGGACAAGTGCCAGATATCAACAAAGGGATGATATATCTGTGCTTCACTGCTTACACTTTAGTAAAAGCAACCTGCAGCGGCAGTTATTTACTCATCTTCACTCTGCTTCTATCTTTGGCCCTTTTTACATGGACCACAGTGGGTAGGTGGATGGGTGTGCTGCCACAGTGGGTGGAGGTGGGTGTTGTGCAGAAGCATGCACGCACCCCCACCCACTGCCTGTGCTATTTGCATGGATGCCCCCCCGCTGCACACCCACCCACACACTCAGAGACGAGGAGAGGGCATCCATGTAAAAACAGCCTTTGGGTATCTTTATCTTTATAATGTCAACGGGTGTCTGAACATGTTTGGCCCTGTGTTCACCACATGGGGCTGCTTAGACACACAGCCCACTTTGGGGCAAATTTGCTCACCACCCGATCTCAGCACGCAAACGCTGCCGCTTCATCCTCTGTGTTGTACATGAGATCATTAGACACGATGTTGGCCACGGGTTCAGCCGGAATACACAAATTGTCCTTGTGATGCAATGGTGTTCACATTGCGTGTTCAACTGGTGGCCAAATTGGTGTTGGGATTGTTATGGTGCTTATGGCCAAACACGTGCTTAGGGGTTTTGACACCTCATCTTTGTTATGTTTAAAGACGCCCTTTGTTTCAAACCAGTCTCCTTTATTTTGCAAAAGGGACTAAGGATTTTGGCAGAACTGTAAATAAGTGATTTGCTTTGTCCTTTCCCTGCTCTTTTTCTCTTAGGGTATGTTCAGAGGAACAGGTTGCCTCAGGATTGGGGAAAGTGAGATTATGCTGGCATGATTGCAAATTCTATTCTAGAGTGTTCACATGGCATATGAGAACTTTGAGGGGGAGGATTTTTGGGATCCCTAGTTCGTTTGAGGTAAGGTGCCCTGTTTGAAACACTGGCATGGCAAGGGAAAGTTACCACAGGGTATGCATGTTCCCATGAAACACTCAGTTTAGGGCAACTACAGGTAGACCTATGCTATAGCTGGCACATTAAATGCAAAAACACAGGAGCATTGAAGGTTATTCTGTGGTTCCCTGGGGCACTTTAAAAGGCATATTCTACAGTCCTCCAATGGAGATCAGTGTTGTTGAGAAATTCAGAGACTGAGATGAAGGAAAATATCCCAAGAGACTTTTGGTTTATGAAGGCATACCTGACTGTAAATATCTTTGGACCAGCTCATCAGTGGCTGTAAAACAGCTTAGCTGCACTCTCTAGAACAATGCTGATTAGCAGAGAGTATCCAGCACTTGAAAATGATTTACTACTGGATCTAAATATAGAATTATAGAATTTTAGGGTTGGAAGGAACCACAAGGATCATCTAGTCCACACGCACACACACACACACACACACACACACACACACACACCACAACCCCCCATTCCATTCCAGGATATCCCTGTCTACAGCATCACAGTCAGATGTCTGTCCAGCCAGGGTTTGAAAACCTCCAAGGAAGGAGATTTCAAACCTCCCTGGGCATTATCCAACAGTTGTCACAATTGGGAAATGTCTACTATAACTTAACTGAAATCGACATTCCTGCAATGAAGCCCATTCCCTCTTATTCTGCCTTCCGTGACAGTGGGTGTTTTTAAATGAGAAAGGCTAAGGGGTGAGGAGGTCTGTGGATGCTGAGTGCACAGCTGTGGAGCAGCCACTCAGGTGGAGTGAGTGGGAACTCACAGGGCAGAGTGGACTGTGAGTAGCTATGAGTGGGTGGTGTGTGGCTCACAGGAGCACGTATCCCCTCCCACCCCGATCCACCTTCAGACGAGCAGTCGGATGAGTGGCTCCTGGGTGGCCATGTGTGGTAGCATCTCGTTTACAAACACTAAGTGATGAACAAATGTTTGCCATTTTGGCCCTTTTCACATGGGCCGGGAGGAACCACAGTGTGGAAGGGGATGGGTGTGCACCATGGTTCGTGGGCAGCACATGGGTAGCCCGTTACATGAACACACATCCATCTCCACCCACCTCCACCAATTTCCACAGACGGAGGCATCTCCATTTTGTCCACTGCCTCCATGCATGGGGGATTTATTAGTGGAGATGGGTGGAGCATGGGAGCATACACGCACCCCCACTCACCCGCACCGGCGGTTACACAGATGCCCCCTGCCCATGCCCACCCAGTGGCACACATGCACAAGGGGGAGGAGGGGCATCTCATGTGAAAAGAACCTTTGTGCTATCCTTTTAGATATTTGAAAACTGCTACCATATCCCCCTTTAGTTTTCTTTTCTCTATTCTGAACATTCCCAATTCTTTCAGCCTTTCCTCATATGGCTTGTTCTATTTATTTTTATTTATGATACATATTTATGAGTCACCCCATATGCCTACGGCATCCCGGGGCGACGTACAACTAAAAACATTCATAAAACATTTTTTTAAAAAACATCAACAATTTAAAAGACATCACTAGGGCAGGAGAATAAATAAAAATAAAATAAGAAGGGCAGGGAAGAGCTCAGAAAACCCCTATCCCACCCTCCCCCTTCCCCAAAGGTTCTCCAGCCCCTTTATCATTTTAGTTGCCTTCCTCTGAATCATCTCCAATTTGTCTACATCTTTCTTGAAGTGTTTTGCCCTAACATGGGATTTTTATTTTGAAGGTACCATTTTCTTTGTGCAGACACCTGTTCCAGGCTACTCTGACAGAAGAAACCTCTACACCATTTATAACCCAGAACAAATCCTACTCTTAGACCCCATTTTTATACAAGCAGGATTTGTCCTGCAGTTTAAACATGTGGCACTGGAAAATCCCCACGGGAAGACTTTAGACACTCCTCAGTGAACCGGAAGTCGCCCAGACATCATTAGAAACAGCAGCACCACACAACTCCTAGGTATTATGAGACGCGGCATAGATAATGTAGATTATTTACCTATGTCGCATCTCAAAACACCCAGGAGTCGCACAGCGCTGCTGTTTCTAAAGGTGCCCGGGCGACTTCCGGTTCACGGAGGAGGGTCTAAAGCCCCCCTAGGGGGGGGGTTTCCCAGGCCACATGTTTAAACTGCGGGAGAAATCCCGCTCGTATAAAAGCAGTCTGAGAGTAGCAGAAACTGAGTGGCCACTGCAAATAAAAAGTTGTTGCCACCATCTGAAAAAGCAACACATTCTAAACTGTTTATATGTCTTAGTTGAGACGAGTCATTTATCTATAATGAAGTTTAGCATTAAGGAAATATTATCACTGGCATGTGCCATGTTACAAAGATGAAACTTGTTACTTTTAATGAGAATGAAGATATAAAAAGGCCTGTCCATTGAAATAAGAATTACTTCTCATAAAATGCTTATCTCAATCTCTATATAATTTAGCTGGTCAGCATAAGTGAAATATTGCATTTTTTTTTGCCAAACTTAGCTTTCCAGTAGGAATTGTAAATGTCGGAATTGTGGCAGGTGAGTCACCTATATTTAAATAGCATGGCGTCACAATAGAGCAGAAAATAATGAAAAATATTTTAAAAGGTGTTAAGAATAGACATTCCTCCGCATGTACTTACCCACAGGAGACATTTCAGGCACTCCAGCCGTGTAAGGACCATCCAGAAATTTTGGTTCATTGTCATTGATGTCCTGAATCTTAATGACGAATTCCGACTCTGGTTCCACAGGTTTACTAGTCTGCCTATCTAGTGCTTGTGCTCGAAGTGTGTAGTAGGCCTGCTCTTCCCGATCCAGTCGCTTTGTAGCATGAATATCCCCTGTGTTCTCATCAATAATGAAAATGGAACTTGCCCCTTCGCCTGACAAGATGTATTTGATGGAGCCATCTCCTTTATCAACATCAGAGTGAAGCTGGTGAAAAATTGATGAGAGATGAGATTAACTTACAAGAGAATCAGTGATATGGAGATATGTAAAAATAAGTCTTATGTCATGCACTACTACATGGAGTTTGATTGTTCTTGGAAAGATAAGCCAAGTGTTTATTGTGCATGGCGTGTAAACGGTTATTACCATTTGTCATCTTCTTCCTGTGTGCAAGACAATTTCATTTCTTTCTATAAACAGACTGAGTTTCAAATGAATTTCATGTCAAGTCAAAACAATAGTATTCCATGCTGTAATTTTTGCTTGAGAAGGGACCCTCTTTCTTGGCTTAATCATGTTGCTTATACCAACTGCTATAGTATGTTTAGAATTTTGTGGATAAGTTACAAGGTATAGATCTCTATACAGAAAGATATTAAAATTTAATAATCTTTTGCTCTCTTTCATGCACCTGTATTTTTCTCTGGTGTAACTAGAGAAAATGAAACCATGTTAGAGAATTAGGAATCTTTTTCTCCTACTAGTTGAGCTTTGTGGTCTTCAGTAGGTCACTCAAATTTTCTGTTTAAATTTCCCCATATGCAAAATACATATTTATTAATTAATAATTATTAATTAATATTCTAGGGGTGGTCTGGCTTGAAAAGTCCTAGGGCGATAAGGAGTTGGGACCCTACATACAGAGGCTATTGGAAGGGTTGGGAGGGTGAAAACACAGGTGTGGAAGGTCCTGCTGTCTGTCTGGGGCCTCCACACTGTCTAAACAGGCTGCTACACTTGACCCTGTTTAGTCATGTTGCCTCCAACTGCTGATTGGCAACGTGAGTTCAGAGGAAAGGCCCAAAGGGCGTTTGCTCCAATCCCTGGCTTGCTACCCTGGCTGTCTACAAGAAGTTGTCTTACTGCTAAAAATGAACATCTCATTGGGATCAAGATAAAGCTCATAATATTCCATCCAAAAGATGATGAAAATATAGCTTCTTAAAGCAATTCCAGATTTGCAGACCAGTATTGAACATACTGTACATGGAAATGAGTCACACTAGTGTATGCTGCAGGACTAGTACTGGTGCATTCATTATACGTTATGTAAAACCTTTAAAAATACATTGCTAGGAGCAGCATCCAATCTGCACCTACTTGATAATAAGATCACAGCATAGTATATTTGAATTTCAATCCATCTCCACTGAAATATGATATTAAAACATGAGAAGAATTAGGTAGTCTGCAACTACCCAAAATGAGCACGTAGAATCAGTCAGTCAGTGCAGGTTGAATGTTACGAGACTCCAACACAAATCACAGCCATGGAAGTAAGTATTTTGTTCTAAAGCAGGTGTGGGAAAATGGAAGCCCATGGGCTAAATTTGGCAAAGGGCAGATGATGGATTTGAAGGGTGGGGGGAGGTGGAGGCTCCTTTCCAGTTCTAGGATCTGGCCTGAGGACCCAGTCCCTGCCCTCAAGCACTGAAAAAGTGAGCTCAGAGGAAGAGAGTGGAGATGAGGGCATGCACTCAAGGATATGGGATGAATCCATAGCCTAGATCCATCATTTGTACGCTTATCTTTACTCCCCAATCAGGGCTGGCTCCAGGGTTTGTGAGGCCATGTGCGAAGTCTTGGTGCGGGGCCTAATTTGCATAATTAGGTCCCACCTAATTATGCAAATGTATAAATTTACATAAAACTTACTGCCTCTGGACAGGAAGGATTCCCATTCTCCACCACTCCAAGCAACCATGGAGAAGCACGGCCTCCTAATGCTTCCCCCACTCCCTCACCTAGCCGAGCGTCTACCACCACTCCCCAGGAGTGGTTCCATTGCTGGATTCCCTTCACTCTCTTGGCTTTTGTGGCTCTGTTCATAACTGGTTCTCCTCCTACCTCTCTGACCGCTCCTTTAATGTGTCTCTCTC
>QEPC01009236.1:1606653-1646593 GCA_003113815.1 Sphenodon punctatus
CAGCTGCAGCTGAGTGCCTGGAAGCGGCTTGAGTCAGTGGCGGCGTTGATCCTGGAGCGCGGTCTCACGTGGATTCAAGTAGGTGCCATGTGCTGATGTGACCAGCTTTATAAAGGCCGCGCAAGCCCCTGATTGGCTTGTGGCCTGAATAAATTTTATTTTATTTATTTATTTTACAGATTTATATCCCGCCCCCTCCTGCAATAAAGCTGGTCCTTGATTGGCTCACCACCAAGGAAGGGAAATCCTGCGGGTATTTCCCAGTTTCTGCAAGAATCCTGCCTAGGGCAGGATTCTGCGCAAATCCCGTAAATTGCGGGAGCGCAGAAGACTCGGGGCCCTGATTAAAATTATAGATCAATTTTGCAAATTATCTGGGTACTCAATCAATAGGGACAAGTCCTTTGCTTTACTTTTTGGTTGGAACAACAACAGGAAGAGCGATTATGGAAAGTGTCTCCATTCCCAATTGCAGAAGCAGGTCTAAAATATTTGGGAGTGACAATAACAAGAGATATAAAGGATCTTTATTCCACCAATTTTATTCCATTAATGAGAAAACTGAAAGAAGAGATCAAACCATGGCAAAGGCTGATGGTTTCCTGGCTGGGAAGAATTAATTTGTACAAGATGATTGTCCTGCCAAAGATTTTATATAAATTTATGAATTTGCCTATTCATATACCGGATTCCTTTTTTAAACTTAATGATGTGCTCATGAAAGAAATTGTGTGGAACGGCAAGAAGCCAAGAATTAAAAAAGCAACACTAATGAGAATGCAAGACAAGGGTGGAATAAATTTACCAGATTTGAAACTGTATCATATGGCAGCAACCCTGGGGATGTTGCTGGAATGGTATCATGAGCTAAAGGCACCTGAATGGGTAGCAGTGGAGAGGGACTCAATTCAGGTAAAATCCCTTAAAAATCTGATAGTGGATCGAGGGTCAATTGATAAGGATATAAGAAGAGACCATCCCGTTGTCAGCATACTTTTGAGAATGTGGGCAAAAATGGAAAATAAACTGGGAATTAAAAGGGGAACCTCCTCATAAACAGCAATTGACTCATTATTAGCTCAGGAACAAGGGATTGCTCCTGCCTTAAGAAGTACTCTAAGGCATAAGGGCATTATAAGAATGCAACAGCTATTCAAGCAAGGGTGCTTCATATCTCCTCAAAAAGTGGAGGAACTCGTGCTGGATAAGATTGACACTTTTCAATATCTACAGATTAGGCATTTGAGTACCTGCAAGCACAATAAGGAGGGATTTAGTAGAGAACTATCCAAGCTAGAAAGTGTATTGTTTAAGCAAAATAAGACAGCAAGGAGACTAGGCAGGAAGGATATACAAGGAGCTAAAGAGGATGACTTATGATAAACCCACAACGTACTTAGAGAATTGGAGTAGAGACTTACAGATAGATTTAGGGGAAACGGAAGCGAAAAAGATATAGCATCATATGGCCAATTGCGCATCCTCACTGGAGAGTAAAGAAACTCAGATAAAAGTAGTCACTAGATACTACCTCACCCCAGCAAGACTTAAATATAGTAAACACAGTGAAAAGGGCCAGTGTTGGCGTGGGTGTGGGGGATTAGGGGACTACAAACTTTGTTGGTGGGAGTGCAGCAAGGTGCAAGTGTTCTGGGGCAAAGTCTGGAAATTAGCAAACGAGGTAGCCGGAGGTATAATCCCATTTAAACCAGAGATAGCCTTTCTAGGTTTATATCCTGAATCAAAAAAAACCTTTCTGAGTGCCAAGATTCTTGTAACATTCTATTTTTAACGGCTTTAAATATAAATATAATAGCAAGACATTGGAAGGCAGCAGAAGAATTGTCTGAGGAAGAATGGATCAAGAGGATCTGGTACATATTCACTATGGAAAAACTGCATGCAAGCTTAAAGAATCAGTCTACAAACTTTGAAAAAACATGTGTGCCAGTTGTGTTAGCCTTAGAAGAAAACAAGATGACCCAGGAGGAACACAAAAAACTATTTCAGTATTAAATTTGCAATGTTCAGGTTAAGAGTTCATGATAAAGGGTTCAGAGTGTTTAAAAGATATGAATAGGATAGTATGTAATTATAAATTATCGCGACTGTATATTATAATACTTGATAACCAAATAAAAAGAACAACAACAAAAAAAGGGGCAGACTGCCCCTTCTTGGCTCTCTTGCCCCTTCCTGCCTGCTCTGACATCTGCAAGATCTGCCAGATAGAAACTAAGGATTGAGCCCTATGTAAGTTACCTGTAGATGGAGTTATATGCTACCAGATTGCCTGCCTGAACCAGTACAGTTTAGGCAGTTTCAGATTAAAAAAGGGTCCTCGTTCCCCTCAAACTAGACTCTGGGGCTTGCTCAATGACTTATCTTGCTTTCCTACCCTTTTGTGCATTTGTGTACCTTTTTAACCCTATAAGTCTAAGCTTTTTCTATTCTTAACTCCACTGGGAGTGTATGTGTTTGCTTATAAAGAACACCTCCCTTCACCTGGAAGACATAGCTACCAAAGATGGAGAAAGGAATTCCCCTCTGGGTCTTTTAGCCAAAGACAGCTTTTGACCAAGTTAAGCACCTCTGGGTTGCTCTAAGGGTTCTGCCTCCTGGAAGGGGGAGAACACCAGATAAAGAGGACTAGGGTGCCTTGGGAAGCTGTGGGCTTCTTCTGGGGTTCACATATCCTGGGTTGTGTGGATCCCCTCTGATTTCTGGAACCCAGGTGGTGGCAGTGAAAACTAGGTTTTTCTGGGGTTTGGCAGCTGTGGGGGACCCCAGGTTAGAGATTTGGATGAACACAGTGAGGTGGGTGGCTCAGTTGTATAGCGCCCCCTTGATGCATTTCCCCACAGGCACCCTTGCCCCCAACTTCTATGTGATCCTCAGAGCTTGTACCAGTTTACAAAGTAGTTCTAAAAGGGTCCCTATACCTGGCCTTCAACACCCCAAACAGATGTTTGTCTAGCAGAGTTTTGCAAACAATCAAGGAGGAAAATCTACAACCTCCCTGGACACTACCCAGCAGTTCTGACAGTTACAAAGTTTCCCCTAACATTTAACCAACATCAACATTGCTGCATTTTAAGCCAATTCTTTCTCATTCTGCCATCTATGACAGTGAAGGAGGAGGCAGGGGAGTTCATTATCCTTTTGGGACATCCTTTTAGATATTTGAAAATCCCTGTTAGTCTTCTTCTCTTTTTTATGTTGAATATACTCAATTCTTTCAGCCTTTCCTCATATGACTTGTCTTCCAGCTCCTTTATTGTCTTATCTGCTTTCCTCGGAATCTTCTCCAGTTTTGTCAGCATCCTTGGTGCCCAAAAGTGAACAAAATACTCCAGGTGAAGTCTTATGAGTGCTGAGGAAAGAAAAATACTTCATTGGAAAACAAAGATAGAGAACTATAGAAACAGGATGTAAATTTCAAATATTCCTATCCAAAAAACCTCTGTCAGGTTAAGTAGATAAGTTAAGGTGCTTTTCTACCTCCAAAAACCCTTTCCTACCCAAAACCCCTTCACTACCAACCCAAACAACCCTTTGAATCTGCCTTTCTGCTGCTCTGCTCATCCCCTTTCTTATCATTTTGAACTCCCTTTTAACCCTGGGGGTACACTCTTTGGTTAGGGACTCAAGTTTAGACTAGAGTTTAGACTAGAGTATAAGAGTTTAGACTAGAGTATAAACTCCAATTTAAGTAGCACATCATTGGGTGATTTCAGACATTACACGTTCCCGATTCACCACAGTGGATTCCTGGCAGGGGTGAACAGATTAACCACCTCCCGTGGTCAAGGAAAGCCCCAAGCAGACATGATGGGACTGGGACCACGGCAGGGAATCGGACCACCGGACCACGGTCCAGGGCAGCGCAACAGAGGGTATTTTCAGACGTTACGTGGTCAATGTCAACCACAGTCAATTCCCTGTGGTGGCTTGGACCACGTAATGTCTGTTGGGGGGAACAGCGGGGAATCACATTCACCACGCAAGCGGCCGAAGTGGCGGGTCCAGAGGCCGTTGCGTGGTGAAGGCAATTCCCCACTGGGGTGACCCCCGCCGTTACATCTGGATGGCGGCCACGGCCCAGAATCCCCACAGGGATTCAGGCCCATGGCCATTTCGGGTGAGCGCCACGGCCGCATTGGCCGCAGCGGCCGCCCGTCTCCCCAGAGGGTGGGCGGCGAGGAGCATGGAGGCAGTGGGGCCGTGCAGCCGCATGTTGCGCCGCGTGGCCCTGCCCCCTCCCCGTCCCCGATTCCCCGCCGGGATCCTCTGGCACATCTGTTAGGGCGTGATGGGTCATCCCGGCGGGGGATCAATTTATTGATTTTGTGACGGGGCCAATTGGCCCCGTCACGTCTGAAAACACCCAGACATTATGCCAATCCCAGGTCAGGCCGCAGTCAAAGCACCCGGAAGGCACTGAGACGACTCGTCCTGGCTGCTGTCGTGTGTCCTTTAAATGTCCCTCCCCGGTTTGTGTTGTTGTTGGTTGCCTGGGAGCGATGCTGCATGCTTTATCCCCAGCTGGGAATCATTGTCTTTGGTTCTGGCCGGTAGTTGCCATTCAGACATTACTTTTTTTTGTTTCCTGTTGGGAATCTCTTTGACCACGCTTTCAGAGATGGGGTGAAAACAGACATGACGCTAACCACCCTTTAACCACCCTTGGTGGTTATTTATGCATGCTCCAGGGCTGTAGTGGTGCTCTATGCAGCCCTGAAACATGCATAAATGAACACCAAGTGTGGTTAAAGGGTGGTTAGCGTCATGTCTGTTTTCACCCTACATTGAATGAACTGCTTGTCCAAATGTGGCCAAAGATCATTATAAAGACGTTCAGGTTGTTTGCCTCTTTCCTCATCTCTGGATGGAGGAAGTTTATGCCATATCAATCTCTACTTGAGCCACTTTACTATCATTTCCATTGCTAACTTTTTTTCCTCAGCTGAGAACTGGACTAGGATACTAGGATTGTAACCACTGATCGTTGTCAGGATTCGCTGGTATAAAATTGCTACCTGAGTTAGCACTTAAAACAACTATAATGCAATTTAAAGAGTGAAAAACAAGTGACCAATTTCAAAATGTTCAGAGAGATAAAGAGTGACCTATTACTATACATTACCTAGCTTATATCCCTTTCTTCTGCAATGACTGTATTATGTTCTTTCTCTTTAGACTTTCTACCACACTTAACAGATAAACTGGAACGTACAGGTTTTAGTGAATAACTATTACCTCATGGATTGAGAATGTGAGCAGCGAAGGACAGTGGGTGAAAGCAGACGTGATGCTGGCCTGCTGAGTCCTGGGACCCAGCACATGTCTGCTTCCCTGCTGTCCCACTACTGCCCCGGGGTGGGTAGGTAGCTGGCCCAGAATGTGTCCTGTAGATGATCCGAGCACACATCTCAGGCTAAGGGCCATCCACATGGGCCAACGTGGGCCACAGCGAGCCAACGTGTCTGTTCACACCCCCCCCAACCCCTCTGGGGCTGCCTGTCATGGCAGAGGCAGGCTGCTGGGAGCGGGTCAGGGATGCGGCTAGTCATTCACCCATCTATTTCTCCCTCTCTACCCGGGACATACAATGGGCACATTTGGTCGGTGTCCCTCCCTAACTCAGAGAGTGGCCGCTGCTGTTTCCCAGGCTGGAGAGATGCTGCACCACCTGCATGTCAGTTTGCAGCACCCTTTGACACTCCAAGGTTCAGGCTGCAGGCAGCAAGGGAGCTGTTATCACTGTTGTATTCTTGTGTAAGTACAGTGCACATTATTTTAATAGATTATTTTTTTTTTAAATGTCCGATGATCATGTTGAATCAGTAATTCCCTCTTAACATAATCCCATGGAAAATCCTGTACTGCCACAGCTTTAGCTCACCATTGGCACTCTAAAGTTTTTGGCACTGAACACAACACCCTGAAGAGTTTGCTTTAGCACTGTTATGAGTTGTTTAGTGTCGACGTGAGGAAACCAAAAGCATATTACAGGAGGAACAATGCAGAAACAAAATATCCTGGAAGGATTTCAGATGCGTATTTGCTCTGGAGCATACACATTAGCATTACTTTAGCTCTCTCTGGTGCAAGAAAAATAAGCTTCCAGTGGCATTAAGAGGGTGGTTTATACTCCCAGCTCATTCACCGATCAACCACATAAACATGAGATAGTCCATCTCGCAGTTGCCCCAACACCCCCAGAAGAAGACCAGTACACATGCTTGGAGTTAAAAGGCCACGTTTTATTGATGTTATTAAAGTCAGGGAGGGGGCATCACCCTCCTGGGTCCAGCCTTGACTAAATTTCTTAGCTAATTCCTAACAACTACGTACAAATCAAACATGTGCAGTCTGATGTCCCTCGGTGCCACATAACGAACTATTACTAGGTCACCCTCGCTCCAGCCGCCCGGCTGGTCGGGGAGGTAAAGACCTCTCGTGACCGAAGTAGGAGGGAGGCGGTGGCTGACACAGGGACAGCTCCTGACCTCAGGTGTATAGCTCACCCCTCCCTTCTGGGCCTGGGTTAGAAGCTGGCCGCCCCTGCTCTAGCTTCGCCTGTGACCCCATCTCTTAAGGAGATGACTTATGTTTGACTAAATCTACTGAAACTTGTCCGTTTTAATGTCTGGACCCCTGCCACCACAAACTGCCAGCGTATGCGTGACTAGTTTTAGCCCCACACCTCGACCTCACAGCAACTGTATTAACTTCTCTTTAATGGCAGTCAGGGATAGCTGGATACCCTTGTTGGAGAGGTGTACTGCATCTGCCCTGTATAATTCAGGCTCAGAAAAATGAATCCCCTTGTGGACAATGAAGCTCCCACCATGTGCAAGGACCAACTTTTCAACTTCCTTATTGACTTTTCTATGGGCCCTATCTACTCTACCTGGATGGATTGCATTGGTCCACCTGAGTCTTTCGATCATGTGTGACCATATCAACTTATTGTTAGGCAGTATCCTGCTGGCCTCCACCCAGTCCCTCTTTATCCTGACCACAAACCCCAACCCTGTCGATTTGGGGAGATTGTTCTCTCCCAAATGCACTTCTAAAATGTCGGGGGGCCACTCTCTGGCGGCCCCATGAATCAGTGGCATCAGCTGCTCCCACCTCATGCCGCTCCTGGCCTTCCAGATCACTTCGGCTCTGTCGCTGAGGCCCAGCTGGGAGCCCCAATGTGTGCAGCCAGCAGCTTTGCCCGCCTAGTACACAATGCTGTGGCTGGCTATCCAAATCAGCTTGCGCTTGCCCACTGGTCCTAGTCGTGTAGAAAAAATAGATTGTGATTACGAGCGGCCTAGGGTGCTAGGCTATGCACATATGATTGGAATGACCTCGAATCTCCATCTCACTATTTCTTTTATTGTATCGTCCGATAGCCCTAGGGCCAATGCATAACTTGTAGCTCCAATGCGGAAGGAATGTGAGCCGAAATGGTGAGCTGGCTGGTGTATTTTTCACAATGCCCAGTAAAGAACAGCCGAGAACTGGTGGCGGGTCAAGGGGCACTATCTGCATGTAAAAACAAGGGGCCCGGCAGGTTGGGATGGAGGTACATGTATTTCTGCATTGCTGCTACTGGGCACAGCTCTGGGGAACTCGTGCTGTGGAGTGTGATAGTATGACCCCTTGACCTCTGGCCACTTTTTGCCTTGCGGAGGAGTATACAGGGGGCCTGGCCCCTGATCGTAACATCCCTGCCTCTAACTACTCTGGTTGCCGGGTTCCATTTCGAGGACGCCATCAGTTCACCAACTCGGAAGGCTCCAAAGAAGGCCATCTTGAAGGCCACGCCAAAAAGGTTGGCCTTGAATCCATCAAAGCACACCTGAGTGAGACTGACAACTCAGAAAGTATCTCTGGGGTGATGGGTAACCTGCTGTCTTCCTTAGGCCTCTGCTCACGCTTCCATGACTCAATCAATCTACCGGAGAAAAAACCTTAGTCCGGGGGGTGGGGTGGGGTGGGGGGTGGCCTGCCAGTTTGGTGATAAAAGCAACAGTTGCTAGTTTGGCTGCTATAGTGGCTGGTGCTAAACCATTCACGTGCAGTGACATGGCAAATTGAAGTACTTGTGGCTCTGGTATGGGGAATCCCTTGTCCCATCTCTTGGACTCCCTGAATTTCTGGAATTGGGAAAATGCCCTGAGGTATGACACCTTGGTGCTGGGTGCTAAGGACCCCTGGACTGTCTCATACAGCTCTACTTTCCAATGTTCCACATATGGGTTGGCATGACCTCCGGTTTGATGCTGGTTGTTGGTGCC
The DNA here is from genome assembly GCA_003113815.1 of Sphenodon punctatus. Classification (NCBI taxonomy): domain Eukaryota; kingdom Metazoa; phylum Chordata; class Lepidosauria; order Sphenodontia; family Sphenodontidae; genus Sphenodon; species Sphenodon punctatus. The sequence goes on from QEPC01009236.1 coordinate 1,614,951, forward strand.
AGTTGCCAGAAGTGATCCATCTGCCAGTGAGACAGCGCATTGACTATGTCATTGTTTACTCCCGGGACATGCTTAGATGTAAAAAGAATGTTATTATTTAGGCACTGCAGCATGAACGTCAGGACCAGCCACATTATTCTACCGGACTTGGAAAACAGGCTGTTGAGGACATGGACCATCGCCAAGTTGTTGCACCAGAACAGGACAGTTCTGTTTGCGAATTCTTTGGGCCATAAGTGAACCGCAAGCACAATAGGGAAGAGTTTGAGGAATGTACGGTCCTGAGTCATTCCCGCTTCCGCCCACGTGGTGGGCCATGGGGCCATGCACCAGTTACCCCGGAAGTTCAACCCAAAATCCAGGGACCCAGCCACATCTGACTGGACCTGCAGTTCTGCCTGTAAGAGCAATTTGTGCCTCCAGAGGCTCACCCCATTAAAAGCAGTCAAGAAACTGTTCCAGAAAGTCCTCCCTCATGTCCTCAGTGACCCAGATATGGTAATGTGGGGGCAAGTTGCCGGGGAGTTTGGCATAAAGGCAAGACAGGAATGCACGCCCTAGCGCCACCACTCGACAGGCAAAATTCAGACTGTCCACCAAGCTCTGTAGTTGTCGGACCGTGACCTTGGGTGATGCCACACATTGCCTGATCATCTCCAATAAGAGTACTAGTTTATCCTGGGGAAGGCGGGACTCTTCCTTGACCTTGTCTAGTTCTATTCCCAAGAAGGTGAGCACTGTGGCTGGGCCAACTGTCTTTTCCGGGGCAAGGGGGACCCCGAGCTTGAGGGCGATGGCCTGGAAAGTGCGGAGTAGCCTCTCACACTCCCCCGAGCCCACCCCGCCCCAAACCAGGAAGTCATTGATGTAATGGATGACAAAACGTGACTTCGCCCTGTGGAGAAGTGAGCTAAAGCATTTAAAGGCCAAGCAGGATACCGAACACCCCATTGGCATAGCCTTGTCAAAGTAAAAGCTACCTTGGAACTGAAAACCCAGATGCTCAAAATCATCTGTATGGACTGGCAGGAGGTGGAACGCTGACTTAATGTTGCACTTAGCTAAAAGTGCCCCATGCCACAGGCCCTAGCCATTTGCACGGCCGAGTCGATTGAGACATAGCAGACAGAACAGAGCTCCTCAGGGATGGCATCATTGAACGACTCCCCCTTGGGGTAGGAGAGGTGGTGGATAATATGATACTCCCCCGGGGTCTTTTTCGGCACTATACCCAGTGGGGAGACATGCAGCGAGGTCATGGGTGGCGACTCAAAAGGGCCAGCTACTCTCCCGCTATTTCTTTTTGGAGCTTGGCATGCACCGAGTGCTCCTTACCCACAAATGATTTGAGGTTCCTTACCCATTTGCGGGGCTTTATCCTGCCAGTAGGGATCCCAAAACCCTCTCTAAAACCTTCCACTACATACTGCACCTCCTCCCTCATAGGACAGTCCTTAAGGCTCTATCTAGGGCCTCAGGCAGTACTGGTGTTGGAGCCACTTGGGGGTTGGCCCCTTTGATTTTGTCTACTTGGTAGCTTGTACTTGGATTGAAACCTAACTTTGTTGCAGTGACATGCTGTGTGATTTCCGGCGCAGTGGGAACAGGTGTGCTGAAATTGGCAGGGGGAGTGGGCGCAGCTCCCCGCCCCATTATATTCCCAACAGGTTGCCCCCTTGGTGAGGGGGTGGCGCCCGTCCAACTGAAAGGGGTCATTCACAGGAGCCACACACACCCCGACCAGGGCATGGCCACTGTCCATGCGCAGCACATTGGTCACATTGCTCATACAGTCTAGTCACAGGTCCTGGGCATACCTGTCCTAATGCAGCCCTGGAGTTATGGAGGCCCGTTTCTGAAAGGCCTCATCATAATACAGCCATGCCCCAGGATTGCCCATGTCGAATGCCCTCCGGATTATATCCTGAAATTTAATCAGTTCAGTGGCACGCTCGGGGGACATCTTCAACATGACACCCATAAGTACGGAGAAGGTCGCTGACCAGTTGGATCAATTGCGGTCCACCTTGGGCCTCTTCAACTTCTCCTTCTCTTTACTTTCATCCTTGGAGTTAGGGTCCAGGATGGGGTCAGTATAAAGAAGGGAGAACACATCAACGTATTTTCCCTTCCATATCTTGTCCCTAGTGGCCTGCATCAGGTGGGCCCCGATGGGGGCGTTCACCTCTGCATATCCGCCCACTAACTGGGGGTTCTCCTGCACCCTCGGGTAGGTCGCCTGGCACTGTGTGGCAAAGTGTCTCGGATGTGCCCACACCTGGGTCACTTGTGCTCTGCACTCCCCCCCAACCCCCCACACATATTTGCACCCTGTGGCCACTGGCCATGACTTCACCCTGCTTGGGGGGCTGGGGGTAACTATTCAGGCCATAGCACCCATGAACCAACCCAGCCCAACCTCTGCTGCGAAGGGGACACCAGCGTGTCCCCCCCGCCCATGGCTGGTGCAGCACTCACTGGTGTTCAGCTCCCAGTCCCTTGTGGGGGGGCATCACAGCAGTACCTACCTGGACTTGGTTGCAGGAGCTCGCATTGGCCCCAGGGGCTGAGGGGGTGGGATGTCGATGGCTCGGGCTCCACTTCACATGCTGGCACCTCCCCAGTGTGTGAATACCTTTGCGCTAGTATTTCCACAGTCGCCTAGAGTGAATCCATCCTCCCGACGAAGTCCTGTAGCTGCTCCAATATGGCCCATGACGGGTCGCTCCGCGGGCGTCACCTGGGCGGTGTCTCCTCACTCTTGCTCTTGGGAGATAAATCATGCCACCCTCCTCACCATGGTGGCAAGGGGGTACCTGGCAAAGTCACCCGCCTCAGGGGTGTAGGGTCCCTACACCGCCTAGGTGCCAGGAGGGACCTGATGTCCCGCATTTTCTGTGGCTGCAGCAGTGGGTCATCCTGGTATCGGGTAGGGGGCTGGGAGGATCTGTCCACCCTCCTAGTGGTCGCTTCTTCCCTTCATTGGGATGCCCTTTGGGGTTTTCCCCCTCCGGCCGTGGAGGCGTCCGTTGACCTTCCCCCATAAGCGGCCAGGTTGCCCCCTGTGGGTGGAAGTGGTGGTGAGACCTCTGTGTTCTCCCCGGGGTGGGTGCTAGTTGATACGGCCACCCTGTCTCCTTGGGGGGGGCACCTGCTCAGCAACTGGTGGGTCCTGGGAGGGTTGGCATCCGGCCAAATCCCTCAGGACCTCTTCACAACCCCCCCATCCATTCTTGCAGAGAGGCTAGTATAGCCTTAGCCTGCCTGCTTCTGCCCCCCCTTCCCCCGGTCAGGGGGTGCTTACCCTGGCCTTTTCCTCACCTCCCCATGCTGCTGAAGCCGTGTGGTGGGGGAGTGGTGGGCTACTGCCCAGCTCCTAGTTCTCTCCTGTATTGTGGGGGAAAGAGAAGGGCCTAGTGCCACGGCAGAGAGGCTGCCATGATGTGTGCTGTGGCCCCGCTGCACCACCGCTTTGTTTAAAGGGGGGAGTGGTTGGCCGATGAGGAAATTGGAGCTACTGCTCCTTGCTTCCTCTCTTGGCATTGTCTTCAGTGCGACTAGCTCCGTCCAGCCACGCCCTAAGATGGATGCTGCGGCTCGATGTTTCCTTGGCACTGCAGCTGTGCCCATGACTTCTCCGTCCTAGTTCTCCCACCGGGGCAGGGAAAACCATGCTCCCTTGTACACACACACACACACCGCAAGCTAAGAAGTGGGGGAGGGGGATGGAGATTCATTTATTTCCCCATTTTAAAACCAAAAATGATACTTGACTATGTGATGGTGTTGCTTTCAAAATTAATTAATGTTTTCAGAGCCCTTTCAAACTCTTTACTGTAAGCTGTCATATCAAAACAAAGGGATATTGCTGGGCCATATAAGAGAGCTAATTTAGTGGGACACTGCAGCACTTTCTCAAATTTGAAACACAATATGTGGGAACTCTTGGTTGAATGGTCAGGTGAACAACAGAAGGCAACAAAATGTTGCCTTATTTATTTTATTTATTGAATTTTTCACACACACACACACACACACACACACACACACACACACACACAAACATGCCCCTTCCCCTAAGGCTCAGGGTAACTTACAATATTAGAAACACAAAATACATTAAAATCCTTTTTAGAAAAAAGAAAAGAAAAAAGTGTAGCCCTGAATACTACTTACAATTTTCACACAGAAATCCATAACAAGTGGCAACAATAATGAGGGTATTTTTAGACATTACGAGATCACGCTCAACTGCAGTGAACCACGGTCAATCCTGTGGTGGGGTCAAAGCGCCCTGAACATCTGTTTGGTGGCTGCTAGATGTTCACCACAGTCAATACCCACATTGGGTCAAAATCAACCATGCTTCCGGAGCTCCCTGCTGGACCATCTCCAAAAGCGAGGTCAAAGAGATTACCAGTGGGAAACAACAAAAATTAACGTCTGGCCGAAATCAAAGGAAATGATTCCCAGCCGGGGACAAAGCATGCAGCATCGCTGCCAGGCAACCAGCAACAACACAGGCCGGGGAGGGAGATTTAAAGGGCACACAGCAGCAGCCGGGACGGGTCACCCCGGCACCTTCCGGGTGATTTGACCACGGCCCGACCTGGGATTGGCGTAACGTCTGTTGCGCTGTCCCGGGTCATGATCTGGCGGCCCGATTCCCTGCCATGATCCCGGTTCCGTCACGTCTGTTCGGGGCTTTTTTTGACCACGGAGGGTGGTTGTTCAGTTCACACCTGCCGGGAATCCACTGTGGTGAATCGGGACCGTGTAACATCTGAAATCACCCAAAGAGACTCAATAGCAGTATGAAGGAACTATTATTTCAGGGGAGGGGCTACTTGTATTTTGAGCTACGTGGATGGCACTTGGATTCATGGGTGTGGAGAAATATTTTCTTATGGATTCCCAAGCAACCAAAAGGGGAAATCTTGCTCATTTAAACTCTGGGGCATGAGAAATTATGTCATTTTGATAAAATACAATATTTTAATAGAAAATCTTCATTTTATTAACAATTTTTGTTTAAAAAGTGAATATTTGCACACACACACACCCAACCCCCAATGTTGAGATACCAAAACAAAATAAAATTTTGAGGGGAAAAAAACAACAACAAACCCCCCCCCCCCACCATTGTTTATTATTTGCATTAAATATGAGAATTTTAAAATTTCAGGTTTGCTCTGAAGAATAATTAAATTCCCATTTTTTTAAAATTTGGTGGAGGAGGGGAATTTGGTGGTAACTTGAATGGAACACTTTTTTTAAAAGATTCACACAACTCCAATGGCCATTTTTATGGCTTTCTTCACAGAGCTGAAGTGAGAGTAAGTGTTCCCATACCATCGAAAATGCTTACCTTTCAGGAGCACTTGTGACTATTTGTCAGTATTTCCTCACTATTCACTGATTCTTCACTTTCCATATTGGAAGATCAGCACCTACAATTTTCTGGCATTTCCACAATTTTCCATCAATTTCTGTTATTTTTATCAATTTCTGGCACTTTCTGTCAATTTACGGTTCTTTTAACTGCCATAAATTGGCACAATTTAAGGCAGGCAGCAAGTGCAGTACAATTTGTTTGGGAGCACCCTCCTGGAGGTTCCCTGCTTTAGACTGGTGGGTACTGACAGGCAGGTGTTCTCAGCGACTGCATCAGCGCTGTGGAACTTACTCCCGGTGGGTGACCGTCGCAACCCTAATCTTCTCACCTTCCAGCGCCAGTGTAAGGCATGGCTCTTCCACCATGCTTTAGACAATAGGGAGGGGCTTGGGGAAGTTTAGGGGTGGGTGGGCTATTTATTTGTGTTTGTCACACACCAAATTTGATTGGATTTGTTATTGCTTTTATTGTTCCTATTTTTATTGTTTTATATTGTATTATATTTATATATGGTTTTATAATCGATTGTGAGCCACCATGAGCTGCCTGTACAGAACTAGGTGGGGTAATAATAATAATTAATAATAATTAATTAAAAAAATAGGCATGCAGCAAGGCAAGGTTAGGTGAGGCAGCGGGGGCGAGCAACTTGAGGTGCCATAAATAGCAAAAAATAGCAAAAAGCTGGTAAGTTTCCTCATCATGTGAATGAAGGCCAAATGACCTGTTTCTAATGGAAACAGCATTCGTTGTGATTGCCCATTTCAGGCCTATTCCTGCAAAATGCTGTGTGTATGTATCAATGAGAAAGTTTGGTGTTCGGATGTCATGCAAAAAATGGCTACTGCCATAATCAATACAATGAAATAAACAATGTTCTCAGTTACACCAAGGTGTCCTGTCCATGAGCATGTGACAGTAAAGCCAGGGCTGATATGGAAAGGATGACCTAACTGTGATGGCATGACATGAGCATGGGTGGCTTTTACAAGTGAAAGCAGGAGTTTTGGACACACATGGCACACTGAGGATTATCCAGCAGGGATGCAGCAGTGTCTAATCCAGTACACCCAAACACCAGCCCTGCATAATGTCTGAGGGTGAATGTGACTTCCTTTTAGGGATGTGCGAAAGCGGTTCGGATGTTCGAACCGAACTCGGTCGGTTCAGACATCCGAACCGAACGTCTGAACCGAACTCAAAAATGGCCGGACAGTTCAGTCATGTTCGGGNACACACACACACACACACACACACACACACACACACACAAACATGCCCCTTCCCCTAAGGCTCAGGGTAACTTACAATATTAGAAACACAAAATACATTAAAATCCTTTTTAGAAAAAAGAAAAGAAAAAAGTGTAGCCCTGAATACTACTTACAATTTTCACACAGAAATCCATAACAAGTGGCAACAATAATGAGGGTATTTTTAGACATTACGAGATCACGCTCAACTGCAGTGAACCACGGTCAATCCTGTGGTGGGGTCAAAGCGCCCTGAACATCTGTTTGGTGGCTGCTAGATGTTCACCACAGTCAATACCCACATTGGGTCAAAATCAACCATGCTTCCGGAGCTCCCTGCTGGACCATCTCCAAAAGCGAGGTCAAAGAGATTACCAGTGGGAAACAACAAAAATTAACGTCTGGCCGAAATCAAAGGAAATGATTCCCAGCCGGGGACAAAGCATGCAGCATCGCTGCCAGGCAACCAGCAACAACACAGGCCGGGGAGGGAGATTTAAAGGGCACACAGCAGCAGCCGGGACGGGTCACCCCGGCACCTTCCGGGTGATTTGACCACGGCCCGACCTGGGATTGGCGTAACGTCTGTTGCGCTGTCCCGGGTCATGATCTGGCGGCCCGATTCCCTGCCATGATCCCGGTTCCGTCACGTCTGTTCGGGGCTTTTTTTGACCACGGAGGGTGGTTGTTCAGTTCACACCTGCCGGGAATCCACTGTGGTGAATCGGGACCGTGTAACATCTGAAATCACCCAAAGAGACTCAATAGCAGTATGAAGGAACTATTATTTCAGGGGAGGGGCTACTTGTATTTTGAGCTACGTGGATGGCACTTGGATTCATGGGTGTGGAGAAATATTTTCTTATGGATTCCCAAGCAACCAAAAGGGGAAATCTTGCTCATTTAAACTCTGGAGCATGAGAAATTATGTCATTTTGATAAAATACAATATTTTAATAGAAAATCTTCATTTTATTAACAATTTTTGTTTAAAAAGTGAATATTTGCACACACACACCCCCAACCCCCAATGTTGAGATACCAAAACAAAATAAAATTTTGAGGGGAAAAAAACATCAAAATTTTGAGAAAAAAACAACAACAAAAAAACAACCCACCATTGTTTATTATTTGCATTAAATATGAGAATTTTAAAATTTCAGGTTTGCTCTGAAGAATAATTAAATTCCCATTTTTTTTTAATTTGGTGGAGGAGGGGAATTTGGTGGTAACTTGAATGGAACACTTTTTTAAAAAGATTCACACAACTCCAATGGCCATTTTTATGGCTTTCTTCACAGAGCTGAAGTGAGAGTAAGTGTTCCCAAACCATCGAAAATGCTTACCTTTCAGGAGCACTTGTGACTATTTGTCAGTATTTCCTCACTATTCACTGATTCTTCACTTTCCATATTGGAAGATCAGCACCTACAATTTTCTGGCATTTCCACAATTTTCCATCAATTTCTGTTATTTTTATCAATTTCTGGCACTTTCTGTCAATTTACGGTTCTTTTAACTGCCATAAATTGGCACAATTTAAGGCAGGCAGCAAGTGCAGTACAATTTGTTGGGGAGCACCCTCCTGGAGGTTCCCTGCTTTAGACTGGTGGGTACTGACAGGCAGGTGTTCTCAGCGACTGCATCAGCGCTGTGGAACTTACTCCCGGTGGGTGACCATCGCAACCCTAATCTTCTCACCTTCCAGCGCCAGTGTAAGGCATGGCTCTTCCACCATGCTTTAGACAATAGGGAGGGGCTTGGGGAAGTTTAGGGGTGGGTGGGCTATTTATTTGTGTTTGTCACACACCAAATTTGATTGGATTTGTTATTGCTTTTATTGTTCCTATTTTTATTGTTTTATATTGTATTATATTTATATATGGTTTTATAATCGATTGTGAGCCACCATGAGCTGCCTGTACAGAACTAGGTGGGGTAATAATAATAATTAATAATAATTAATTAAAAAAATAGGCATGCAGCAAGGCAAGGTTAGGTGAGGCAGCGGGGGCGAGCAACTTGAGGTGCCATAAATAGCAAAAAATAGCAAAAAGCTGGTAAGTTTCCTCATCATGTGAATGAAGGCCAAATGACCTGTTTCTAATGGAAACAGCATTCGTTGTGATTGCCCATTTCAGGCCTATTCCTGCAAAATGCTGTGTGTATGTATCAATGAGAAAGTTTGGTGTTCAGATGTCATGCAAAAAATGGCTACTGCCATAATCAATACAATGAAATAAACAATGTTCTCAGTTACACCAAGGTGTCCTGTCCATGAGCATGTGACAGTAAAGCCAGGGCTGATATGGAAAGGATGACCTAACTGTGATGGCATGACATGAGCATGGGTGGCTTTTACAAGTGAAAGCAGGAGTTTTGGACACACATGGCACACTGAGGATTATCCAGCAGGGATGCAGCAGTGTCTAATCCAGTACACCCAAACACCAGCCCTGCATAATGTCTGAGGGTGAATGTGACTTCCTTTTAGGGATGTGCGAAAGCGGTTCGGATGTTCGAACCGAACTCGGTCGGTTCAGACATCCGAACCGAACGTCTGAACCGAACTCAAAAATGGCCGGACAGTTCAGTCATGTTCGGGTGAGTTCAGATGACTTCAGGGGCAGGAAAAATGTGACTTCGGGCAGGAAAAACACAACTGGAAGGGGGAGGCAGCTGAGGAGCAGACTTCCTGGTACCAGGGGTGGAGACCAGGGGTTGTTTCAGGGCCAAATGATACCGATACTGGGGAAAAAAATCTTCTAATTCTCTATCGGTATTGATAGCGCTATTTTCGAATGTTCAGCCAAATTCGGCTGAACCGAACTCCACCGAACTGAACAACCAAACCCGAACTCAGGTTTCGAACCAAACGACCAAACATCCGAACATCTGAACCGCATTCTTTTCGCACATCCCTACTGCCTTTACTTGTTTAGAACCATAGTTGCTGCAATGCTTCCCAAATTTTCCAAGTTTCTGCCATCTTTCTCAGTCCTCAAACTATGACGGGACACCCTGATGACTGAACATTGCCCCTGAAGTCCCAGACAGTACAACCCCTGACCAGTCAACTTTTCTTTCTTCAGCGCCAGCTTGATTCTCCCCTTACTCAGCCCCAGCTCACCCATCCTCCATCCTATCCTTGAGCTACAGGTGGGGCATTCCTGATATTCTATTCACTAACCAGCAGGGAGTGCTCCAGCTATTGCTAGTCACAGTGCAAGTCCTAGCCTAGGGTTCTGTGTGTGTCACAGCATAGGGTGTTAACTAACGTGACAGACGTAAGTTAACCCCACCTGCGGGGATGTCTTCCCCGACCAGGTGCACTCCGGCCACAGGAATACACATCCCTGCAGCCTGCCCTGGTGGGGAAGAGGGGTGGGGAGTGATGTGCAGCTGCCCAGTCCGTCCCCTGTGTTTCTGCTGTCATTCTGCCTCCCCCCCGCCCCGTCATGACAGATAGCCATGGTTGGGTACCATGGGAACCCCTTAAACTGGGAGGAGCCAGGACTGGGAACAAACGTTCTCATATGGTTCACCCACTCTGGTCCAGCTGGGCAGCAGTTGGGCACAGACTGTGGGCCTGCTTCGATGTGGGCCCAGGCTGGGTTTGTACCAAGCCCACATCTGTCAGGCCCAGAACAAACATGACGCAATGACACTGGCCCAGATGGGCCAAAGTAGGCCATACTGGGCCAACATCAAGTTTGTGAACACCCATGCTAGGGTTCTGTTAGCAAATCACAGTTCGACACAGTTGGAAAATGCAAAGCAACCAGATCAGTAAGTGTCTAGAGCCTGAGGAGACCATTACTTTAATATTCTCCAGTACCAAATAACAACTCTATTAGGTCAGGTTTCAGGTACATACATATCCACAGAACCCATAACATCTGCAACTTGCATATCTCAGCATTAGGTGATCCTACTTCAAAGGGAGCAGGAAATATGGATTTACTATTAGTAGGGATGCCAGTACTTATGACGGCATTTGCTGGCCAGCAAGGCTCTTCCTATTTTTTGGCCAGCTTTCAAACTTGCTAGCTTTCACTGCAGAGTGTGTCAAAGGTAAGTAGAATGCTCATATTTCTACTACTCACTATCTTCCTCTTTTTCAACATTAAATTGATTTTAACTGCCCCCCCCTGCACTGCAACAATAATATTAAAGGCTGACATTACACTGGAAGATCCAGACATGCAAAGCATGTGGGATGGAAGAGAGGAGAAAGGGAGAGGAAATAATGAGCTGCAGAATTCCCACCCCGACAGGATAAGCTAGGCTATGAAGAGAAGAGAGTAGGAGTTGCAGTGCCAACCTAGATTCAGAGGTATTGAGACTGACCCTCATATAGATAGTTATGAGAAGAACATCTGAGAGGACCTCCTTAAGAAAAGTGAGCCACAGCACATCCTTCCATAAACATAATGAGAAGGGGATTAATGACAAAGGAGATGCATCAGTCTTAGACTGGGAGAGCTGGAAAGCTCCTCCACAGTCATCTAGTCAAACCCCCTGCCCTGGTGAAGGATAACCTAAACCTAAAGCATCCCTTACAGATGCCTGTCCAGTCTTTTATTGAAAACTCCAATAGAGGAGATTCCCCAGCCTCCATAGGCAGTTCGTTCCACTCTGGAACTGTTCTACAGTCAAAAGGTTTTTCTTAAAAATTAACCTAAACCTATCATCCTGTAATTCAAACCCATTGCTTGTTGCCCTATCCTTAGTGGCAATGGGGAACAAATGGTCTCCATCTTTTTATTGTATCCATTTAGGTATTTGAAAACTACCCCAGTTCAGCATGCCCCATTTCCCCCTTAATCTGAGCCAAACATATTTTAGCCTAGTCTCATCAACGCTTCCTCATATAACCCGTATATTAGATCCTTGTTAATCTTCATTACTCTCATCGTATGAATCATAAAAACATAAGTAGTGCCATACTGGGTCAGACCAATGGTCCATCAAGCCCAGAATCTTATCTCTGACAGTGGCCAATCTCTTTCTGATGGGAGAAGTACCCAACAGGTCACAACGGACAATCCATTCCCCNCTTCCTTTTAGGGATGTGCGAAAGCGGTTCGGATGTTCGAACCGAACTCGGTCGGTTCAGACATCCGAACCGAACGTCTGAACCGAACTCAAAAATGGCCGGACAGTTCAGTCATGTTCGGGTGAGTTCAGATGACTTCAGGGGCAGGAAAAATGTGACTTCGGGCAGGAAAAACACAACTGGAAGGGGGAGGCAGCTGAGGAGCAGACTTCCTGGTACCAGGGGTGGAGACCAGGGGTTGTTTCAGGGCCAAATGATACCGATACTGGGGAAAAAAATCTTCTAATTCTCTATCGGTATTGATAGCGCTATTTTCGAATGTTCAGCCAAATTCGGCTGAACCGAACTCCACCGAACTGAACAACCAAACCCGAACTCAGGTTTCGAACCAAACGACCAAACATCCGAACATCTGAACCGCATTCTTTTCGCACATCCCTACTGCCTTTACTTGTTTAGAACCATAGTTGCTGCAATGCTTCCCAAATTTTCCAAGTTTCTGCCATCTTTCTCAGTCCTCAAACTATGACGGGACACCCTGATGACTGAACATTGCCCCTGAAGTCCCAGACAGTACAACCCCTGACCAGTCAACTTTTCTTTCTTCAGGCCCAGCTTGATTCTCCCCTTACTCAGCCCCAGCTCACCCATCCTCCATCCTATCCTTGAGCTACAGGTGGGGCATTCCTGATATTCTATTCACTAACCAGCAGGGAGTGCTCCAGCTATTGCTAGTCACAGTGCAAGTCCTAGCCTAGGGTTCTGTGTGTGTCACAGCATAGGGTGTTAACTAACGTGACAGACGTAAGTTAACCCCACCTGCGGGGATGTCTTCCCCGACCAGGTGCACTCCGGCCACAGGAATACACATCCCTGCAGCCTGCCCTGGTGGGGAAGAGGGGTGGGGAGTGATGTGCAGCTGCCCAGTCCGTCCCCTGTGTTGCTGCTGTCATTCCGCCTCCCCCCCGCCCCATCATGACAGATAGCCATGGTTGGGTACCATGGGAACCCCTTAAACTGGGAGGAGCCAGGACTGGGAACAAACGTTCTCATATGGTTCACCCACTCTGGTCCAGCTGGGCAGCAGTTGGGCACAGACTGTGGGCCTGCTTCGATGTGGGCCCAGGCTGGGTTTGTACCAAGCCCACATCTGTCAGGCCCAGAACAAACATGACGCAATGACACTGGCCCAGATGGGCCAAAGTAGGCCATACTGGGCCAACATCAAGTTTGTGAACACCCATGCTAGGGTTCTGTTAGCAAATCACAGTTCGACACAGTTGGAAAATGCAAAGCAACCAGATCAATAAGTGTCTAGAGCCTGAGGAGACCATTACTTTAATATTCTCCAGTACCAAATAACAACTCTATTAGGTCAGGTTTCAGGTACATACATATCCACAGAACCCATAACATCTGCAACTTGCATATCTCAGCATTAGGTGATCCTACTTCAAAGGGAGCAGGAAATATGGATTTACTATTAGTAGGGATGCCAGTACTTATGACGGCATTTGCTGGCCAGCAAGGCTCTTCCTATTTTTTGGCCAGCTTTCCAACTTGCTAGCTTTCACTGCAGAGTGTGTCAAAGGTAAGTAGAATGCTCATATTTCTACTACTCACTATCTTCCTCTTTTTCAACATTAAATTGATTTTAACTGCCCCCCCCTGCACTGCAACAATAATATTAAAGGCTGACATTACACTGGAAGATCCAGACATGCAAAGCATGTGGGATGGAAGAGAGGAGAAAGGGAGAGGAAATAATGAGCTGCAGAATTCCCACCGCTGACAGGATAAGCTAGGCTATGAAGAGAAGAGAGTAGGAGTTGCAGTGCCAACCTAGATTCAGAGGTATTGAGACTGACCCTCATATAGATAGTTATGAGAAGAACATCTGAGAGGACCTCCTTAAGAAAAGTGAGCCACAGCACATCCTTCCATAAACATAATGAGAAGGGGATTAATGACAAAGGAGATGCATCAGTCTTAGACTGGGAGAGCTGGAAAGCTCCTCCACAGTCATCTAGTCAAACCCCCTGCCCTGGTGAAGGATAACCTAAACCTAAAGCATCCCTTACAGATGCCTGTCCAGTCTTTTATTGAAAACTCCAATAGAGGAGATTCCCCAGCCTCCATAGGCAGTTCGTTCCACTCTGGAACTGTTCTACAGTCAAAAGGTTTTTCTTAAAAATTAACCTAAACCTATCATCCTGTAATTCAAACCCATTGCTTGTTGCCCTATCCTTAGTGGCAATGGGGAACAAATGGTCTCCATCTTTTTATTGTATCCATTTAGGTATTTGAAAACTACCCCAGTTCAGCATGCCCCATTTCCCCCTTAATCTGAGCCAAACATATTTTAGCCTAGTCTCATCAACGCTTCCTCATATAACCCGTATATTAGATCCTTGTTAATCTTCATTACTCTCATCGTATGAATCATAAAAACATAAGTAGTGCCATACTGGGTCAGACCAATGGTCCATCAAGCCCAGAATCTTATCTCTGACAGTGGCCAATCTCTTTCTGATGGGAGAAGTACCCAACAGGTCACAACGGACAATCCATTCCCCGTTAAAGGTATAAGGAGCTACCTAACAGAGTCAGCCCAATGGTCCATCTTAGCCCAGTATTGTCACAACTTGACAAAGCAGCAGGGTTTCAAAACCTGTTCTCCATCAGAGGCCTTACCCAGGCATGCTATCTAAGACTCTTTAGGATCCTCAGCAGAGGCCTCACCCAGCCGTGCTATCTGAGACCCTCCAGGATCCCTGGCAGAGGTTTCACACAGGTGTGCTATCAGAGATCCTAAATCAGAGATGCTGGGGATTGAACTTGGGACCTTATAGATGCAAAGCATTCACTCTGTTACCTGAGTCTTGGCCTATTGCTGTAGTTCCACCCCTCAAGAGTAAGAGGTTGCTTTAATTTTAATGTTTTAATGTTTTAAAAAACAAATATACTCTGCCCTTCCCACCAACGGTGGCTCAGGGCAACTTACAATATATAACATACAAGTAAAAAACAACCAAAAATATAAGAAACATAAAATACCCCACAACTTCATACCATCCCCCCCACTTCTTCACTCATCCCTGTCCCCGCACAACTCCCCCTCCCCTAACCCCACCCAAACCCCACCTATCCCAAACCCCACCTATCCTTATCTGCCAAATGATTTCCCCAATAAAGCAAACCTCCTGTGGATGGGAGTTGTACAACACGGGAAAGCTCTCTTGCCCTCGTCCCCACCCCACCACTGCCCCATGAAGAAGGGTAACAGAAGGGTTAAAAATCTGATAAAAACGGCAATTTTAAAAATCTGATATTCCGATACCAACAATTATTGGTATTATCGGATTAATCCAATATGGATAGTCCCATCCCTAAGATGTGTGGCCAACTCCCCAGCCTGCCCTGGGGCAGAAAATCATGGGCAACATGGCCTGTGCTGTGTAAGGGCACCAGATACACGTGCCTATGGCCAGGGAGCTGTTCTGCAGCCCACACAGCTTGGATAGGACCAGGAGCACAAAAAATATGTGGGCAGCTGGTGTCACCACGCCCTGCTCCAAGCACCCCGTTCCCCGCCAAAACAGACAACTGGGGTAGTCAAAGAGGCACCGCCATGGCAGTACCCAGCCCAAGGCCAGGTATGCCGTACCAGAACAGATGTGCTAGCCTGCTGTGGCCCACATGGATAGCCCTTAGCCCAGGCTTTGACTTCGAAGATTGTCCGGAGGTCACAGCCCAGGCTAGCTGCCAACGCTCCTGGGGCAATCCTAGGCCAACATCTGGTGGTGCGTGTTTACATGTGTTGGCGGACCCCTGGCCACAATGGACCAAAGCAGGCCACAGTGGGCCAAAGTCATGTCTGATTTTACCCAGTGTCACACAATTGGCTCATGTTCAGTTTGTGATCCATTATAACGCCCAAATCTTTGTTTGCAATGTAGTTGCCTAGCCAGGTATCTCCCATCTTCTACTTGTGCATTTGATTTTTCTTTCTTATGTATAGGAGAAACTTATTCTTCACGGCTGTATAATCACAGCAGTGATAGTTAATAAATCTCACTTGCCTCCTCTCCCCAAATTAAGAATGAAACAGAGATAGTTGAGAGATAGTGAGAAGGAATCCCATAGTCATGACCATCAAAAAGGTTCAGGGTACCCCTCAGTTCACAATTCTTCTCACAGAGGCTGTTTCCTAAAAACAATGAAGAGCAGATTACAAAATTCCTGCAGGGCATATGCTTGCTTTTTTAAAGCGATACTGAAGCGCAATAATATAATAAAGGAGGAAAATGTCTAGTATATTTTATGTTTACAGATGATGGAAAGCACATGCAATAAATAAAAAAAACAGTAAACATGCACAGGCCAATTGAAAAAAAAAACATAACGAGAAGAGTAGGTTAAGAAGAGGCAGCTTTTCAGTAGAGGCAGTCAAAGTATTTGTGCCATAGTAAACCATATTCATTCTGCATAACACTTATAGTAAGCATAGACCGGTTTAGAATTTGGTCATCTCCAAACCACTGTAACTCTTATGAAGCTAGTGCCTACTGAAAGACACCATAGAGACGAAATACAGCTGTGTATGCTGAAGAAGGACAGGTTAATATTGAGGGGGGTCAACAGAAGGTTAAGAGGGTTAAAATGGTAATTGTAGGAATAGACATAAGGGGTGATTTTAGATGTGCTGGCTGGCGGGCTTGACACAGCGCAGGATCAAATCTTCATCCCCCTCCGGAATCAGATCGGCCGGTCAACAGACGTGCCGGCTGATTCCAGAGGGGGATCGGGAGAGGGTCTGGGGCTGCGCGGTGCCACATGTGGCTGAACAGACCCACCCCCCGGCCGCCCACCCTCCAGAAGACGGGCAGGCTCAGTGGCCAATCCGACCGCCGCATCCAATATGCCCCGGGGTCTGGGCCACGGCCCAGAACCAACAGTGGTAAGAAACGTTACCGTCCACCGATTCCGGGCCGTGGGGCAGTAACAGATGTTACAATACCACGGTCAACCACGGTGATCCCCACCATGGCAACCGCTGTACCGTAACGTCTGTTGGGCCCAAAAGAGATTCCCACCAGATGTTCACCCCCGACGGGAATCCCTTTGACCATGCTTCTGGAGCTCTGGCCATCCGGAGGGCGGAAGCATGGACAAAGAGATTCCCACCGAGGGTGAACATCTGGCGGGAATTTCTTTTGGGACCAACAGATGTTATGGTACCATGGCCACCACGGTGGGTTCACCATGGTTGACCATGGGATCGTAACATCTGAAATTACCCAAGGTTTGGGAAGGAGGAGGAGATCAGATTTGGGAGGTATGAGGAGGAAAAAGAAACAAACAAACAAACAAAATTAGCTCCAGAGAAAAGAGAGGCAATGTAGCAGACAGGGAGAAAGGAAAAAATACACACTGTGGAATTAGAAAAGAGGAAAACTGGAAGAGAGTGCAAGACATACTAAAAAGGGGAAATTCTTAGAATGATGAAAATGGAAGGAGAAGAAAAGCAACAACACACAAAATAAAACTGATAAGTGGGGTTGATTTTGTAGACTGATGGGGGGTAGAATGACCAGCTCCCTTTGAATTTTGCAGTTTGGACAATGAATATCTAGAGTGTTTAAATCTTTTCCTGTTGCCTGGGTTTCCAGAGAGTTGAATTGTACACTGAGATGGCACATAGCTAAGACGGCAGTAAATTTTAAAAGACAGAATGGCAGCAGGACCAGCTGCTACAGAGAAAAAGGATATATTATACACACACATACAGAACTGTGGGAAGAGTTAATTTTTTTTAAATGGCAGAGCTGGTAGGGTGGAGAGAAATGTGGCTTTAAGCAACCTTTGTACTTTCCCAGTCCCCCAAATAGCCACTGCAGCTCCCTGAGTAATTTAGAGCAGCTTCAGGGCTGTTCTATCTACATTGTGCTGGCATGTTCATTTCCCCTAGGGTCTGGTTCACAGAGATTTTTAAAAACGAGAGTTGTTAAAAACTGTCTAATTTCCTTTCAGGAAATAAAGTTGCTGTCTTGCTGTCCCTTGAGGTAAAGATTTAAATGATGATGTAGACTCACTCATGTATCCTACAAAGCAGGGGGCTGAGGTATGTTGGTGAGACAGTTTGGTGAAGCATGCACTGTGAAACCTGTGCTACATTTAGTCTGTAGATAAAAAAACGGGTTTCATTTTCCAATACTGTTAAGTCTCCTATGGACACCATATATTCCTTTACAAAGGACACTCTGGGCCTGATTCCCATTTCACTGTAAAGCTATAGCACTTCTAGTGTGGTACAAATGGTATAAATAAGAACCCTTGCTTTCTCATTTGAAATGGTATTTAATTTATGTACCCATTAGCTTAAAGGAATTTCTGAAGAACAGAGGCTGTACTCCACTCCAGGCTAGTATTTTATGGTGTTAATGGTAAGAGCATAATAAGTGCCAAACTGGGTCAGACCAATGGTCTATCTTGCCCAGCATCCTGTCTCCGACAGTGACCAATCATGGTGGCTTGGGAGACACACCCAACAGGTCACAATGGGGGAGCCATTCCCTGTTGTTTTACCTCAGATTCCGTCATGTTCCCTGATCCTGTCTGGCTAATAGCTGCTAATGGACCTATTTTCCAGAAATATGTCCAAACCTCTTTTAAACTCAGCTATAGTATTGGCCCTTACCACAGCCTCAGGCAGTAGATTCCACAACCCAATTATACGCTGAGTGAAAAAATATTTTATTTTTTTAAAACTTGCCACCCATGAGTTTCATGGAGTGTCCCCTAGTTCTAGTACTAGCTGAGAGGGTAAATAATTTCTCCTTGTTTATTTGTTCCACACCATTCATGATTTTATAGACCTGCCTCTATCATATTTCCTCTCAGCTGTCTCTTCACCAAGCTGAGGAGCCCCAACGTACCAAGCCTCTCCTCATACACAAGCCCTTCCATGCCCTTGATCATTTTTGTTACCCTTCTCTGTACCTTTTATAGTTCAGCTATGTCTTTTTTGAGATGGGGCGACCAGAACTGCACACAATATTCGAGGTGCGGTCGCACCATTCATTTGTATAGAGGTATTATGACCTCCTCAGTTTGATTCTCTATCCCCTTCTGAATAATTCCAAACATTTTGTTTGCTTTTTTGACTGCTGCTGCACACTGTGCTGTGGATTTCATTGTATTGTCCACAACCACCCCCAGATCCTTTTCCTGAGTGGTAACTCCTAGCTTAGTACCCAGCATTGTGTACGCATAGTTTGGATTATTTTTCCCTATGTGCATCACTTTGCACTTGTCCACATTAAATCTCATTTGCCATTTAGATGCCCAGGCACCCAGTGTCGTAAGATCCTGTTGCAGTTCCTCACAGTCTGCTCGTGTTTTAACTACCTTGAATAACTTGGTGTCGTCTGCAAATTTGATCACCTCACTCTTAACACCCTTTTCCAAATCATTAATGAATACATTAAACAGCACCGGTCCCAATACAGATCCCTGAGGCACACCACTTTTTACATCTCTCCATTGTGAAAACTGACCATTTAGTCCTACCCTTTGCTTTCTATCTTTTAACCAGTTTCTGATCCATAGTAAGACACTACCTCCTATCCCATGACTTTTTAATTTTCTCAAGAGTCTCTCATAGGGGACCTTATCAAATGCTTTCTGGAAATCCAGGTACACTATATCTACTGAGTCTCCCTTGTCCACATGCTTATATACACCCTCAAAGAATTCCAACATGTTAATGAGGCATGACTTACCTTTACCAAATCTATGTTGACTCTTCCCCATTAAGCCATGTTTGTCAACATGCCCTGTAATTCTTGCTCTGTAACCTATATCTCTGTAACCTATATCCACAGTTCTTGCTCTGTAACCTATATCTCTGTAACCTATATCCACTGTTCTTGCTCTGTAACCTATATCTTCTTTTAAAAATACCTTTGATTTGAACAAGCATTTGAGTGTCAAGTCTAAAGTGTAGTGTGGGAAGAAACAGATCTGTACTCCTTAATAAGTGATTATTCCTGTGTGATTCAATGAGGAAGGGGCAATATTCTAAAACCCATGCCTGGCAAAATTCCAGCTGTAATGCAAATAAATAAATAAATAAATAAATAAATAATCCTCAAAACTGCCAAATAAAAGAATAAGTTCATATAACAAGAATAGAAAAGAGTCAGTTCACCTTAGGAATGTGAAGCACTGTTATCTAAGGGCTAGTGGTTTGAATAATTAATAAGAAAATACTAAAAACTGAATGCAGTGAGGGCAGCCAGTTCATGCACATTATCTATAGCATGCACACAGTATTCCTCTGAGGTACCACCACTCAAGTGTATAGGATAAACAGATGAACATGTATCTCACCTTGCTGAGCCCTCTCAGTTCAACCTTTCAGCAGAAGCTGAAGTAAGCTCCTGCCTTCCCCCACCTCTTCCAGATTTTAATATCAGGACTCAACACCCTGATGCTACAAGGAAATATGCAGCCAAGCCATTAAGATTAGTGCATCTATAGAAAGAATATAGAGACAGCTGCTTCTATGGAGAGATCTGAGTGGGCAGGCTTTGGGTAAAAACCGACGTTGTGCAGGTGGAAAGGGGACTCTTCAGCTCACCCCAGGATGGAAAAGTAAGGCTGCAACTCCCCAAGTCAGCTAGTAGCACTGAACAGACATGCCTGGGTCACCCCTGTTGGCCAGAGAGACATCCTACTGCCCCCACACCCTGGATAGGGTGGGGGAATGCAACAAATGTGTGGGCAGGTGGTCCCATCCCCTCTGCCCTGCCCTGCTCTCAGGGCCCCACCCTTTGCCATGACGGGCATCCACGGCAACCAGTCATGGGGTACAGCCATGGTGGCCCCAATCCCGTGGGAGGATAGCTGGGGCTGAACAGATGTGTGGGACTGCATTGGCCCGTGTGGGGGGAGGGCCTTGGCTCGGGATGCACCTGCCTTCCCCCTCCTCTTCCACTGCAATTTTTCTGCCGGATGCATCCTGGATCAGTCAACTACCTGCCCTGTGGGAGTCCCAGCACAACACCCAACGGTGTGGGAAAAGACAAGCCAGTGAGTCCTGGGCCCATGCGGGCCAATGTGGTCCACTGTCTCATCTGTTTTTACTCATAATGTGATGATTAGCTGAGAGAAGATTTTATGGCCCCTCATCATGCTGCAAACCCCCCAAAGTAGCCATTTCTCATCACTAGGGCGGGATGGGGTGGGAGGGGGGTTGTCAGGTTTTTAGTGAATTTCCCCCCTCACTGTGACTTTTACATCTTCTCTGTGACTTCCATGACTTTTGCCTAAAAACACTGGGGCCACCTCCGACTCACCTCAGAGAAGAGAAGTGCCACCAAGGAGAGCGGCGTGGAGACTGCAGTCAATGCCGGCTGCCACACTTACTTCTCCAGGGTTCTCCAAACCCCTCTGCTTCAGAGCATGGTGTGGTTAGAGGTGGAGGGCAGAACTTGTGAAGAGTCACCAAGAAGAGCAGTGTGGATACCGCACTTGGAACCAGCTGCCGCACTCACGTGGTGCTCCAACTCCGCCCCCACCCCCTTCTGAGTGCAGTGTGGCTAGAGGCAGAGGGCTGCAGGGTCAGAGCTAGAAAAGGTGTCCTGGAGGAGATGGCAGCATTTCTTCTGTCTTTCCTCACGCCTTGCTCTACCTTCCCTCCTTCCTGGGGGTTTCATTTTAATGTGATAAGGGAGATGGTGGGTTCTCTTTCCCCCTGCCTGGGGCTTTCATTTACAGAGAGAAAAGGGAAAGGGGGTGGGGGAAACCTTTCCTCCTGCCCTGGGTTTACAATCTAATAATACGTTACGTTAAGAAACATTTAATAAAAGTAAAATGGAACTTTTTTTTACCCATGGCCCATGACTTTTTCTGTGACTTTTTATCTTTTTTATCATGGTCTACACTGCTTTTAAGTCAAGGCATTTAATTTACAGCTTCAGAATAACGTGTGACTGGCTTTAACGCACGAAATGTTGCATCTAAATCCCGCATGTCTAAAAGCAGAACTAGTCATGACTTTTTAGAAAAAAAACAACATGACAGTATCTTAGCTCTAGTCATTACCACTAGACCCCAAAATTGTCATTTCTTATTTACAATTTAAAAATACATTTTGGCAACTTTAGGTGGTTAAAATGAGCTGTATTCTGCATATCAACACAGAGTGATTGTATAACAGTGAAATTTGAAAATAATAATAATAATTCCGCATTGCATCATCACCAAAAAACCTGTAGATAACTTTTCATATGGGCAAATAGTGGGTAATAATTATGTGCCCTATTTGCATTCACACAATGTAAGCCAAATTCTGCCCTCAGATCTCCTTAAGCCAATTAGGTTATATATAGAATTGGCCAACAGCCCACAAAGAAAAATGTTCTAGCTGGTTTTATTCTGTTACACGCACACTGCAGTTATTACAAATCTGGTTTCATAATCAAAATTGTTCTCAAGCTGCACTCCATCAATTGTCAGCAAAGTGTTTAGTGTAAGAATTCCTTAGTATTTCAAATATGCATATATTGTGTGCCTGTTACATTCCTTAGCAATGTTTCTGCTTCCTCACTACATGATATAAATCTTTATAAACTGCTGCTGCTTCTACCTGAAATAAATTTTATTTCATGATTAAACAAGTCTCAGATCACACACTGCTTAGATAATAAAATAAAAAGGAGTGTGAATATGGTCTCCTTCTGTTTTAAAATTTGCTGAGGATGTTTTGACTATTGTTCACACCATTTCATCTTGAAATTTGTCACCAAATTGAGCTTCAAAATTAATTTCTAGTAGCAGGATACAGACTCAAACCATGGTTTTATACCATGCCCCAGGTCTACTTCTAATTTTAACATACTAGGAGCAGGAGATATATTATTTGTGTTTTAAAGGGATTGGGGGTGGGGTGTGTGTGTTTATTATGAGGGGGGCAAAGGGGTTGGGTTGGGGAGAATGGGGCCACTTCCCTTGGTGAGAGGAAGGGAGGTGACCCTGGGGGGATGGAGGTGGGGCTTCCTCGTGAGAGGGGGGCATATGCTGAGTAGGGGGGAGGAGGGAATCCGGGTGAGAAGGGGAGATCCANTGTATCTGGGGTCCAAGATTTTTCCGAGGTTGATGGGAAAACCAGGGGCAGTTATATGGTACTGAACAAAGGATTTGGGGAGGCTATGATGGGTCATTTGGGGTACACAATGAGCTAATGAGGGGAGAAATCGAACTTCCACTTCCATCACAAAAAGGGCCATACAAGATGCATAAGATATCTTTGACACAGGGGGAAAGAGTAAACAACAGTGGCTGGAGGGTAGTTAAGAAGGGGAGGAGAGGGCTAATGATCGACTTCCTGGGACACAAAAGGAGCCCCTGGATTTCTTTATTCCTGAGGGGGGGTTGCTGCTCCAAGTTCCAGTCATCGGTGCTCTACTGAATAGGAAGAATGCCTCTTAATGGCCCCATACTTTATTCTAGAAATTTTCCTTTATCATCTATTCCCCCAGGTTCAGGCTGGTATTTCACATGAGTGACCTACTTTCTGCTGGGTTCTATGGTGGCTGGGCCCGATCCTTATTCTGTCTTACAAGCCCCCCTCTTGCTCATAATGGGTGGCTATACTCTCAAGCCTTTCCCCCCATGTTTGCCATGCCTTGGCCACGTCTGGGGGCTGTCCTTTCAAGCCCTCTGGGTCCAAGTTTGTTGGCCCTTGGTCATACAGCAGAGGGGGGTTGTACCCATTTTAGGGAAAACTGAGTCCATCATCAACACAGCACCTGTTGCTCATTTAGCACTTGCTAGCACATGGTACCTTGCTAGCAGACACTAGCCCTTCAGGCAGGTGCTAACTACGTTAAAAGGGCCAGGCTATACCAGTCAGCCAGCAAGCCCCAGGTATATCCAGCATCCCCCTTTGCCATCCAGCTGTAAAGAGCATGTCCCTTCTGGTATAAAACTGGCTGTGCCATGTTTGTGCCACCTGTGGCATCTCCTGTGTGTGGGCATCCCCTTTAAGGACAATACTTTACTGTTTTGAGTTGCAGCAGAGCAAATCACTAGAAGAAGGGATTCAGACTATATCAGGACCCATATCTCTTTTTCAGTATCTGCTCATTAATATAACCATCCATTCATGTCTGGACCTTCAGTGTAGCCTAGTGGTTAAGGTGTTCGATGTGGGCATGAGAGAGGAAGATTCAATCCCATTTTAGCAATGAACTCACTCTTTTAGCAATGAACCTGGTCCAGTGACCATCTCTCAGCCTCAGTTCCCTATATGTACAATGGGAATAAAAATGACCACCCTCACAGGGTTGTTTTGAAGTTGAACAGGGGATCCAGGCAGGAGTTCATGGATGCCATGGCAACCATGGGTCTATCCCAGAGGGCCAATGGCCCAACGCATCTTGAAGGACATACCTTGGACCTCATGTTTTTCACTGGCCTTGAGGTGGGTGCTCCATTAATGGGGGAGATATCAACTGTGCCCTTGTCATGGATGGATCATTACCTCCTACAGACTTCCCTTCTATCACACGTCTGACCCTGGAAGAGTGCGGAACCTATTAGGATGGTCCTCTCCCAGAGGCTGATGGACCCGGTGCGGTTTCTATGCGCTCTGGGGGAGCTAACCTCTGAACCTCGAAAACCGTCTCATTGATGACCTTGTCAAGCTATGGAACATCTTGCTGATGGAGGCCATTGATCATACAGCTCCCAGGCATCCGTTGCCCACAGGCTCCCTTGGTTCTCTGAGGAACTGTGGGCCCTGAAGCAAGAGGGGCGATGGTTGGAGCGATGGTGGCATCGATCTCAAACTGAAGCCAACAGATTGTGACATAGAGCTAGTTTACAAGCCTATGCCATGGCTATGCAGGTAACAAAGAGGGAGTTCTTTGCTGCCCTCATAGCAGCTGCAAAATCCCATCCAGTGGACCTGTTCCGGGTGGTGTGGGGGCTGATCAGTCCAGCCTCCCTTAACCTGGGGGTTGAGTCATCTTCCGCCCATTGTGACCTTTTTGCAGATTATTTTGTGGATAAAATCGCTTGTATTCACCAAGACCTTGATGCCACACTTAATGGAGTGGAGGAGGTAGAGGGTGTAGAAGCCCCAGCTTGTCCGATTTTATGGGATCACTTTCAGTTGGTTATGCCCGCTGATGTGGTGGGGGTGCTTGGGGCTGTTCGAGCCACCCCCTTGTGAATTAGATCCATGCCCATCCTGGCTGGTTAAGAGCTGCCGGGAGACATTGGGGCTGGTGCTGACTGTGGTGGTCAAAGCCTCTAGGGGAGGGCAGAGTGACAAGCTGTCTCAAAGAGCCAGTGGTGTGGTCTCTACTCAAGAAAAATCACTTGACTCTGACTCCCCTGCCAGCTATCAGCCTGTCTCTAACCTTCCCTTTTTAGGGAAGGTTTTTTAACAGGTAGTGGCCCAGCAGCTCCATGGGCATCTTGACTATGTCAGTTATCTTGATCCTTCGCAGTCTGGCTTCCATCTGGGTCATGGCACTGAGACAGCACTTGTGGCCTTGGTGGATGATCTTCACCAAGAAAAGGACCGGGGCCGATCGACTCTATTGATCCTTTTAGATCTTTCAGCAGCATTTGATACCGTTGACCACGAGATGTTGGTGACGCGCCTGCAGGACAGTGTGGGGGTGGGAAGGATCATTCTTGAATGGTTCCACTCATTCCTGACCGGAAGAACTCAGCGGGTGGTACTCAGTGATTATTTTTCATCTTACCGAGACCTCCCTGGTGGAGTCCTGCAGGGTTTGGTTTTGTCCCTTCTTCTGTTCAACTTGTATATGCAGCCGATCAGCGAGGTGATCAGAGAGTTCGGAGTGAGGTGTCATCAGTATGCAGATGACACCCAACTGTATCTCTCATTTTTGACCGACCCAAGCCCAGCTGTCTTGGTGCTTACCTGGTGTTTGGCAGCTGTGGGGGACTGGATGAGGGCTAACCGACTACGACTGAATCCTGAAAAGACAGAGGTGATGCTAGTGGGTAGGTCGGCGGAGTTGACAGCTCCGTCGATTGATGGAGGGCAAACCCTCCATTGACATCCCAGGTGCAGAACTTGGGGGTGCTCCTCTATGTACAGCTCCACCTGGATCTCCAGGTGGAGGCTGTTGTGAGGAGTGCCTTCCACCAGTTACATCTGGTGTGGCGCCTTCAGTCACTGGTTTCAGTTCCAGACCTGGCCATGATCATCCATGCTTTTATTACCTCTCGATTAGAATACTGCAACACGCTGTACGTGGGGCTACCTATGGTGACAGCTTGGAAGCTGTAACTGGTACAGAATGCGGCAGCCCGGCTCCTGGTGGGGTTGGGCAACCAGGAGCACATAACACCAGTGCTCCGATCTCTGCACTGGCTTCCAATAGTCTTCCGGGCCCTATTCAAAGTGTTGGTTTTAATTTATAAAGCCTTACACGGCCTGGGCCCTGCTTATTTATGAGACCGCCTCACCCCCTGGGTTCTGGATCGGCCCCTGAAGTCATCTGGGGGCACCTTGCTGGAGGTCCCTGGGGTTTCCTGGGGGGGCATGCAGAATAGGGCATTCTCTGTGGCCATGCCATGCCATGCCATGCCTCTGGAATTCCCTCCTGGTGGGGGCCCATCAGGCGCCATACCTCCCGGCCTTCCGTAGGAACTGCAAGACCTCGCTGTTCCATTAGGCATTTGCCGAGGGAGAGGGGTAGGGTTGAGGGGAGGAGTCCATTTGTGTTATTATGCTTTATGTTGTTTGAAAGTTATTTTTATATTATGTTGTTAGCTGCTCTGGGCCGCTTGTGGTGGGATAGAGTGGGATATAAATTTAGTAAATAAATATAAAATAAATAAATAAATAAATAATACCTTATGCCAGGGGTAGGCAAAATTTGCAAACCCAAGTACAGTTCACCAAAAATTTAATATCACCAAGAGCTGCACGACACATTACATTGGCATACCTGCAGCCCCTAAATTTTAATAAATAAAACAAACATTTGAGACATTTTTGTATATGTTATACTACAGTAGTATTTAAAAACACTGTTGAATATTATTACTTAAAGAACTTTTGAAAATGGAATCCCCCATTTGAAAAGTTGATGAGTTTCAGTTGAAAGACAGTAAAAACAAAGTGGGTGCAAGAGCTGAAAAATAACAGGCCAGCTCTCTCTCAGTTCAAAAGAGTCCTCTCACACTTCAAAACACCCCTAGTACAATTTCCAATTCTTCCCAAAGAGACTGCAAGTCCAAATCGAATGTACTTATTTAGGCTTTCACTTTTGCAACGACCTTTCAGTGTAAGACTCAGGACACCAGGATCAGGCTGTGTGGCCTCTTTAAGGCTGGCTTGTTCATCACTTTGGCCCCACCCTTTTTGGGGGGCATATAAGAGGAGACTGCAGAAGCCAAATCAGACGTTAGTGAGCTGCAGAATTCCCATTCAGAGTGGGAAGCATTATGGTTCATCTTATCTATGGTCAGCAGGCTACTGCCTGTAATATGGGAGCAGAGAACACACCTTTGTATCTGGGACATTCTTACAAATGGCCAGACTTACACTTCTGTACTGAGGAACCCTGGTTGGGCTCTGAGGGGTCTAACACTGCATATGCAAGAGAGAGGTGGGTAATGGGCAATGAAGCCCCTTATGAATGAGGATTTGAAACCTATTTAAGCCACATAGTGCTTAAACTTCCAAGACGTTAGGGATGCAAGGAGTCTAATAAGAAGTCCTACTGAGAAGCAGTAGGAACTCCTAGGAAAGCAGGCTACACCCAGGAAGCTGGCCCAGGTCATGAAACACAAGGACCTCGGATAATGTGTACAGGAAGCACTAGGGGCATAGGGAAGGGGCTCCAAGTGTGTATTACAACGGAGAATGGAATACAACTTGTAAGTTGAACTTCAATCTTGTCCTGCAGCACTCTGACATGCCACTAATGTGCAAATACCCTTGCATCCCTGGACAAATGAGTATTGAATCCATTGTTAGTAACATTTAGTAAACTACTTCCTCACTGCATGAGTAACAAAGCTCCTTCTTCCATCACAGGGTGGTTCCTACATGAGGGTGCCACATCTAAAAACACCCACATTTGCTCCCTGTACAAAAGGATATCTGCAAGTACTAGAGATCATAATAATGTCAACAGAGAGCAAATATGCATGAGCAAACCCCTTTGAGAAATCCTGTGGTTTTACTGCCTTATGGAAGTCATGTATATTTTATGTCATTTGCAGAATATCAGATATTGTTTAATATCTCAAGTACTCAGATACAGTGACGTTACAAGATTTTGTTCTATGCTTCAGGTGGAAAATTACATATAGTACATGTAAGTACAACACAAAAAAAATGAATACATTTTTTCTCACTTACTACATCTGGGAATACATATAGTGAATAGAATGCAGACCTACCCATTACAAAGGATTTTTTTTCTACATCACATGACCTAGCCATGATCATATGTCTAGTATTTGTAATACAAATTAAAATTTAAAAGCCAAGGGTATACTATGTACCACCACCCACCCACCCCCAATGTTTTGGGGAAAGTTTAGACAAAAACACAGAATTCAAAAGTAGGTTCGATACTAGTCTACTTACTATCCAGAGCAGTTTTTCAGTAACCACTAAAAAGGTAGACAAATACACAGCATGCTCATAGGAATGAACATATCCTTACTGGCTAATTTACAAATAAAAATGTATTTTGAATGAAATAATAAAATATTATCTACACGGAAATATAAGTATTGGAGTTGCCTGTGTTTAGAGTGTATACAGCATTACATAATCTGTACATGGTCTCTCCTGTCAAATTACTGATGTATAGTTTAGAGAGATTATTCTATTTCAGTTTGAACTATCCAAAATAGCTTGCAGCACTACTTAGTTCATAATGATTTTCTCATAGGAACCTGCTTCCAAAGAGCATTAATATAGAGAAATAGATTCCTGGAGGGTATAGTATTTTTTTTATTTTTTTATGCTGCATACCATTTACTGAAAATTCCTTTGCTGTTCAACATTTTAATGCTACTAAAAATCCTCTTGTAATATTACTTTGCACATTTGTGGAAAGCGCCAAAACCCTAATAGGATGGGTGACAATTGTAAAATGTGTGGAAGTAAAGCAAAAGTAATTACTGTGACTAATTGTCTCTGCAGAACCCCATGACATGCTGGACTGCTGCACTCTGCATAATAAGATTTATTATACAGATTTATTTTTTTTAATAAAATAGGTCCACATCCTAACCTTTAATTCCATGAAAACAGTTAAGGATCAGTTAAACTGAAAACCAAAAAACAATTAAACTAAACCAGGATTACCATCACTCTGCAATGCATCTTCATCTCCACTCCACACCTTTCTTGTAATATATACAGATCAAAATATTTTGCTCAGCTCAGATTATTTTATCAAAAGGCCATTTAACATGTATGTCATCCTCACCTCATCAACATAGCGAGGGGGTTGGTGGTGCCAAAGTACACAAGGAGGTGGGACTTTAGATGTCACTGACCAAGATTTGAACTCGGGACTCCCCAGTCCACATGCAATCCACTAGACTATATTGGTCCTCTAGAAAATTAATTTCAATTTTAATACAGTGCCACATATTTGTGTGGGTGACTTGAACTAAATAACTGACTAGCCCTGGCTAGAGAATCCTGCAATCTAAACATGCTGGTACCAAGAGTACAGTATAATATAAACATGAAATCATATAGCCATAAATGGATTTAGCGATGATTTAATTCTTTCTGATTTATTTATTTATTATTATTATTATTTTATTATTATTATTATTATTATTATTATTATTATTATTGATTCATCAAAGCACTAAACTTTAAACCTTGGAGTTGTGTCTTTGATCTCTGTATGTTAAACCATAAGTTTAAATTTAGGCGGTTTTCAAATGGGTGTGGGTGGTGCAGTGCAGTCTCCCCCCCCCCCCCCATCGCCACACACAGAGCATCCGGCATTGGTGCCCCTTGCTCCGTGGTTGGGTGATGGGTGGAGATGGGTAGAGGTGGGTGGAGCGCAGGAGCGCGCACCCCACCCACCCACCGGCTGCAGTGATCACATGGATGCCCACCCATCTCCCTCACACCCGCTGTGGAGTTCAAATGGATGCCACACACACAAACACACACACACATGTGAGGGTGCAGGGGTCCATTTCAAAAGGCCCTCTAACATAAGGTTTAACTACACTGCCAAACTGGGGCCTTGAAATAAATAAATTATTAGGTTGCTATTCCATGCTCATAATCCATTGAGAATGGCATGCAATCAAGAATGGTTGAAACATCTAAAGAGAACAGGTTAAAATAAATAAATTTTAAAAAAACATGAACAAGGCCTTACTCTGAGAAAGTGACTTTTCAAAAGAAGGGAAGCAATGAGAGTC
The DNA here is from genome assembly GCA_003113815.1 of Sphenodon punctatus. Taxonomy (NCBI): domain Eukaryota; kingdom Metazoa; phylum Chordata; class Lepidosauria; order Sphenodontia; family Sphenodontidae; genus Sphenodon; species Sphenodon punctatus. The sequence continues at coordinate 1,645,129 of QEPC01009236.1, forward strand.
TATGGGGGAACACAAATGAGATAGTCACCTGCAAGTAGCCCACGAGTCATCTGCTTGACAGTTTGGTGGCCACCAGGTGTTTGCCAACTTCTGCCTTGGGATGGGCAGCCGGTTGCTACTGAATGCATTGTCTGCAGAAAGTCAGCAACACAGCGCAAGCTAAGGCAAGCTCAGCCAGGCTAATCTGGGTTAACCTTAACAATCAATTTTATTCTGCATTAGCCAACAGGCCATATCAAAAACAAACAGCATAAAAGATAATGTACATACAGATGCAACACAACATTCTTACAAGAGACAGACATCATGAGTCTACTCCATTCCTGGAGTATTAGCCATAGCCCACTGTACCCACACGTTCGCTGCAGAAACTGCAAAGGAAGCAACCGTCCTTGAAATAGAGTTCCTAGAATCATTTAATAAAAAACAAAGCAGTTGCAAAGGAGATCTCAGCATCCGTTCATCTACATTAAGGACCTCAAACATCTGAGCATGAATGCGCGCATAGATTGGACAGATTAGTAAATAGTAAACCAGGTCCTCTACCTCACCAGTTTCACAGATGCAGACCCTCTCAGGATATCTGATCCCAGAATACCATTCCTGTGACACCATAAATTGAATGGTTTGTAGCTGTGAAGCTGCAAAGGCTTTTCTATGCAGCGGGAAGGTTAATAAGGAAAGATAATGAGAACCGTTTGATCCTGCGATCCAAAATGTAAACCATGGTGACATCTTCAAGGTGTCAGCCAGGGACCTCGACATGTGTGCCTGTGTGTGTGGGGGGGAGAGGGTTAAACCAATGATGCCTAATATGATGCTTTGTCTCCCCCAATAAGAGAGGGGCCAGGTAATCCCATGAAAATCCCAATCCTCTAAGGTTATTGCTAACACACCCTTTCCAGGAGCTTATAGTGCAGTTACTCATGCCCATTTTTCTCTTCAAACAGAGCTGTAGGAATGACACCAGAGGAAAGTGTAAAACTTTCAAGCAAAAGGAAAGTAGCAGCAAAATGCTCCTAGATGTTAAAGACTTAATCCCAGTTTCTAAGTGCAGTATTGAGGCCATTGTCCCAGAGCGGACACCTGAAGTCCTTCTCAGCCAGTTGTTTTGAACAGCCTTTAATGGGGCATAGAAGGGTCCCTCCCAGATCTGGGTGCCATAACAGACCTGAGGGATCACCTTTATCTCAAACACCCTTTTGGCCAGCTTGACCAAATTGCCCCCCATAAGGTTAAAAAATAGGGATGTGTGAACAGAACGGGGTTCGAGTGTTTGGCTGTTTGGCCGTTTGGTCCAAAAACTTAGTTCGGGTTTGTGGGTTCGGTCACGCGGAGTTCGGACCCCCCCAAAAACGTTCAGAAAATTTGGCTGCCTGAAGGCTTAGGACACTCCAGGGATGCCCATGGGGGCATGGCAGGCCATCGGAGACACAGCAGCAGCAGAGACCGGGAAGGCTTGGGG
>QEPC01009236.1:1648442-1665112 GCA_003113815.1 Sphenodon punctatus
GGGCTAAGAGCTGGTGGGGTGTGTGGAGGCCTTGCTGGTGCTTGGGAGGGGGAGGGGCAGGCAGAGCTCCCCCTCAGGCTGGGTAGAAACCTACAAGGTCCTCACAGATAATGAATTGGGACCCAGACAGTTTTGTTTCTTGCTGCGCCCGCCTCACTGCAAGCCCCATTGGCTCCGTGCAGCCTAGCCCGTGGCCAATCGCAGACTGCTAAGTCAGTGGTCTGAGGAAAAGAGGGATGGTGATTTGGCAGGCTGGCTGCTAGTCCAAGCCCCTCTCCACCCCTGAGGCCAGAAAGTCTCTGCTCCACCGCCCCCCCCCCCCAGGCCTGCCAGCCAGGTTTTTCCCGCCCGAACGCACCTGAACTGTTCAGGGGTTTCCGTGTTCAGTTTGGGCATCTGGTTCGGGCATCTGAACTGGCTGAGTTCAGGCCGAACTCCGAACGTCTGAACCGCGTTCGCACATCCCTATTAAAAAATCTAACCATGCCACGTACCGAGGCTGCAGCAGTTTGCCTAACATATTTCACATGTAACCCCCAGGATCCAGTCATGGAAAAGACTATCCCTAGATAGTTTAAGTATTTTATCTGTTCCAATCTATGGTTATTCAGCCACCAGGGGCATTCCTTATAAAAAGCTGCAAACAACATTACCTAGACTTTCAATAATTAATGATAAGATCCTGTGCATTGCAGAGCTCACCAAAGTCTGATAAGAGGTGGTTCATCCCTAGGCAGGATGTAGAAAGCAGAATCATTTCATCTACATGCATTAAGATCAGTAATCTCCATGCGCCTACTTTACACTCCATATCTGGGTTAACATGCACCTTCCCATCTGTTAAGACCGACTCAGTCCAGCCGTTAGACTCACTTAGTCTAACTTGCTTATTTTCAGTGCTTATTTTCTTAAGAGTTCCTGATGTTCCTTCACTATTAGTAGCCTCAACTATGTTCAACCATAAAACTTTTAGGATGTGATCTGGTTCTCATTGAAGTCAATGGCATTGCTCTCTTAATTTAACTCAGCTCCCTCAATGAAAGTATTGATTTAAATAGCTGATGATCACTGATATTAATACATGGGAAGAGAGTCCTCCAGAGTTCAGAGTTGCTCCTTGAGCCTCCTTTCCCCAACCTGTGACCACTACTCACAAGCTCCAAAATGAGCCCGATAGATGGGCAGCCATTCCTCCTTGCCGCGGTCTGTGTGTATGTGGCCCCCTGCCGCCACACTCTGCACCATAGAATTGTGGGTGCTTGCCTGATGCTCTAGGCTGGTGCTTGTGACTCCATAGTGCTGGAAACACGTGCCTCAACAGGCCATAGGTCACATGAGTGGGTAAATCAGGGCTAATGGTAGCAAATGTAGGGCAACGCCCTGTGTGTTTGCACCCTTCATGTTTCCTAAAAGGCATCACCAAGTAGTGCTTAGAGGCCTGACTTCTCACATGGCCAAGGAAAAGCCCTATATAGCCCAAAAGCTTTCATACTCTCAGCAGCAGAAGTTGGTCAATATATATATATATATATAATCTGAACTGTTTTGTCTGTATCTATTGCACTGGGAACCAACATGGCTTCCGTGGTCTCTCTCTCTCTTTCTCTTCTACCCCCCCACCCCCCACCCTAGAGCTGCAGTATACTACAAATGTATACAGGATGCCACATAGAGTGGACAATCAAAATAGCCTTCTGTTCCATGTGAAAGATATCAGCTATATATGGCCACAGCAGTTACTTATCTCTCCCCTTCCATGATTTACTCTTTTCCAAGATTTACTGCCTTTTGTCACCAGTACATTGGGTGTAAATGGATGGATGACAGCCCAGCCTCTGATCCACCACACCCTTGGGTGGCCTGTCCTTGTAATGGCAGGCTGACATATGTGCAGGCAGAGCAGAGGCGGAGCAGGCACTGCCTGCTTTCACTTGCGTTCCAGAAAATCCTGGAGCACTGCCAGTGGAGAGGGCCGCCCAAACCTGGGGCACTGTCCTGAGGTGGAGCTACTGTCCATCTGCTCAGTGAATGGCTGCTGCATCTCTGCTCTCGGCCAACAGTTGCCCCAGCCATAGAGTTGTGGGCAGCAGCCTAGACACTGGGCAATCCACCTGCAGCTTTATGGTATGGGGGACGGTGGTATTTCATGGGCAGACTGTGGGCCGTGGCAGCCACCAGGTCTGTGTAAACCTGGCGCAAGTTGGGCTGAACACGTGGGAAATGGGACTGGCCAGCCCTGGAGCAGGTCTGGGGATGGTTGGTCCTGGGTCTGTTGGAAGACACCCAGTGACCAAAATCTGAGCTTGCTAACAGTAATGAAGACATTTAAGCCATTGTTATAGCTTACCACATCTCTATTTGAAAGCATCCCTATTCAGAAAGTGTACTTAACCACATTCTTAATTCCCACTACAAAAGTGAAAACTTCTTAAGTAGGTGCTCAAATGAATCAGGGTGTTAAAATGTATGTAAGGCCAAGGGAGTTTTAATGAATGGGAGTGCGGCGGCATGGGGGAAGCAACCAACAGACTAATTGGAAGAAGAAGCATTATACGACTAAAGCATTCCATTACAGACCTGTTCAGTATTCAGAGCAAGCAGGACTTTTGTATGCACAGCAAATATGGAAGTGTGAGTGTGTCTAAAGTTCTTGGGATCATTTAAAGTGGTCTCCAGTGATTAAGCACTTTAAATGATTTGGCTTCTTCCTACCGTTGTTTTCTTTACATGAGAATCTACTGGTTTGTTGGAATTCCTGGATGTAGGCAATTCAGTTCCTAGCTAGAGCTTTGCAATTCAGCAGGAACTGTTACCATAGCGGATTGAGGAAAGACTCCTTTGCGTGTGGTTTCTGTTGCTATTATTGTGCTGCTCTTTGTGTTTCCAAAACCTTTTCTGAAGGGTGCTACAACAAAACTGGGCAAATGGTGGCTCGGGAGCCTGTACGGTTTCTAGTGCCTCTACTGCAGCTCTCAGAAAAAAATGGCTGCATGGAGTTGGAGTGTTCATACAGCTCCCTCAGTTCCACCTCCTTCAGATGCACCACTGGGCACTCACCTCTCCTGCCCCTTCTGTGTGCTGGCAGGGTCTACCTGGGTTTGGGTGCTGCTGGTGCATGGAAGAGGCAGAAAAGTTGAGCTCCCGGCATTGGATAACCTGTGCTGGTGGGTGATGGATGTAGGAGAGGCGAGAAGTCCCGCAGCGGCAGAAGATGCGAGTAGCAGGTAAGAGGTGGGCTTAGGCAGGGGCTGGAAGAAGGAGCAGGAGGTAGTAGTCCTGGAGCAGTAAGCATGCCTATGCCTCATTGTGTGGGCTAATGAGATTCAATAGCGACTCTTAGCCACATGAAGATTTCAATATACAGCTCTTCAGACTGGGAACTTGCCCACAAGAACAAACTACCTGTATGTGATGTAGATCAGCAGTCTTTGCTTGATTGAACATGTGATCTCTAGACTGCAGTGGGAGTCAAACTAGGCAGATAGGGCCTATTCTAAAGCCTGTGGAAGTCATTTATTTATTTATTCCCATTGGATTCAATGGACAGTGGATCAGGCCTCATTGTAAACTTGGCAATGCCAATCTGGTGGGATTTGGAGGGACAAATTGCATTTACCCTTTCTTATTTGAGTGAATATACCAAGTGCTAAATAAGTATAATCATATCACACTCTCATGCAGTCAATGAATTTCTTTCCTTAACAAAGCACCTTGCAGCATTTAATGTGATGATCAGCTGAAGCCATTAATGGATTAAAATTGAAACACACTCTAATCATTGTCTAGTAATGTTGAACATTAGCTTTTTCCATCTTGATCAGTAATACCAGAAAAGATTCAATGAACTGAATTTGTATCTTACTGTATCCTTTTCTCTGTGGTTCTTTTAAGTTAGCCACTACTGTTAATTGCTGATGATATAATAGATTTATGTTGCATTAACCAAACAGTGAGAAATTATTGAAATGGCTTAGGCTCTTTTACTTTGGTCACGTGGGCTTGCTGAGCCTACATTAAAATTCAGTTTATGCAGTTTTGGTGTTGATCCTAAAAGCTGCCTAGATTCTCTAGAAATGTTCAAAGCCACATTGCAGAAGTTCATTTCTGCAGTATTTGGCATGTCACTGTGAACCTCAAAATTACATACAAATCTATCTGATTATCTGATACAAATGTCTCATTTTACTCTAAAAAATATATTTTGCATAGTGAAAGTAATGTGAACGTACAGAGGCTCCCAAACAAAACGGATTAAATTAGAGCATTCTTCTCTAATCATCGTTTTCATGTTGTCTTTCCCTGCAACCGAACTTTACCCGGATAAGAATAGATTTGACAGTGAATTCCATGTACAGTAGGAGACCACATCAAGTATTTTAAGGATTGTGATCATCACAAGGATTGTAGATTAGGAGCTGTGAAGGGACAGAAGTCATATACATTAGTCATTCCATTACCTGCAAACTAAATCAGTCTCTTTAAGTTTCCTCCTATGTACATCAAAACTGTCTTTATTAAGTTTACTGTTATTAACCTGTCTGTGATATTTTTTGATTTTGTACATCACCAGCCATCTTCTAAAGGGATTTTTTTATTACAGCATGTAAGCATTTTTGTTTTGTTTTTCTTCTTTGCAACCTGAATCTCCCCTCAAATGTTATTGTTAGAGATTATAGCAGAAACCAGTTGTATCACTTGCCCCCAGCATTCAAGAATGATCTCTGCAAAGTTTCACTTGACACAGCATGTAAATGTCTCCCCCAGATTGTCTGAGCACTCTCCAAGCTTAATTGATCCAATCTGCATGTGTCTCCCTGACAGAATTTTGTATAATTTCTATCCTCTTGGACTAAGTGATCACAATCTAATCACTTTGTATACAAAGCATATGGAAACTTTCCAACTCCTTTGCTATTCCCTTTCATGCACCCATGTTAAAGCTCTCTAATTGTACAAGCAATATGATCTCCCTGTCTCATTGATTGGCCTTCTGTCACTAATTGTAGTACTCAGAAAAGTGCATTTAGTTTTATACACAAAGCGGTCTTATTTTTGTTTATACACTTTTGTTGGCCTTCTAGGAACAGATGCTTCATATCACATCCTGTTCATGCTAACTATCACAGTTTAAGAAGGCCTGTCCCTTTTGGGCCATATCCTATTTATAACTTCCAAAGGGATAAGTTAACTTTCAAACTCCCTTTCAAATGGTAACCATTCTATGCATTTATTCTCCCTTTTCAAAACTTACTTATTATTTGTTTATCCTTCTCTTCTCCCCATCTATAATGAGCAGGTTACAGAAATCCCTAAATAAACAATTAATATCTTCAAAAACTCTTTGGCCCATGAATAAATAAAACGGATAAAATTAGGTGGGGGGAAAAAAAATACAAATCTGTGTTGCAATCATCACGGGTGCAATCATCAGATTAATACAGACAAGGGCTGAAACCTGAAAACTTCAGAATTCAGTGAATATTACAGTATTCACTTCAGAAATGCTGACTTCCGGAGTTCCGCGGACCAAGCCCTTTATTTGGAAACTTCAGAAACTTTGGAAAGCACTGCACGCATGGGGGGCTGGTGAACAGTTGAGCTTCTGGAAATGAAACTCAGTGCCATATTTGGTAGGAGGGGCTATGGGAGGGGCCAGCTGAGTCAGATGGCAAGTTTTGAATGGCTGGCCAAGCCAGAAGGCAAGCTTTTGATTGGCTGGCAGGGCAAAATAAAAGTGGCTTCAGCCATTTTGTCCATTCTCTTTGGGAAATCTGGCTGTGTGCTACAGTGCTTCTGAATCTGTAAGTCATTTGCCTGGGGTGGGGAAGGAGAGGGGTGCCTGTCCTGGCCTGGCTTGTCCACTTCCCCTTGCCTGGTCTATTCAAGTTACCAGTACCACAGTACATGCCGTGCCAAGACTAGAGGGTGCCCTGGGGTGTGTGAATGTCTGGTTTCTTAATTTTGTGACTTCTGGTGCCTAGGGCTTGCTGGCTTTTGGTGGGATTTATTTCTCTATGCAGGTGCAGAATTTTTTGCGGGGTTCTATTCTTCTTGAGCGAATGTACCTTTCTAGCCTGCATTTTTGTGTACTGCTTGGTTGGCATAATGATTTTAAAGTGGGCGCACTCACTGCTGTTGTTTTTTTTATTTCTGCACGCAGTTTCACTTTTGTGGGGTTGTCTTCTGGAGCATTTCTCCCACTCTTGCTAGCCTGCTTTTCTGGGTAGTGTTTTTCTGGGTAGTGCTTTGACTGTGGGTTCAAGAACTTTGCAACAACTTTCTAAAGTTTCTGAAGTTTTCTGAGGTCTGGAATTCCGAGCCCAAATTCTGAAACTTCTCAAACAGCAGTGAAGGGCCACCGAGCACTTGGGCTGATTACTCTGAACTTTGGTATTTGGCCCGAGTACTCAGATGTACTATTCGGGACAGCCCTAATACAGACTATGGATGGATAAATGTGGGCCATAATCAGGAACCTGTGTTCACTGTGTTTTTCACCTTGCTGTTAGTGGGGAAAATGGAGTGAACACAAGTTCCTTCCTGGCCATAGTTAAAAATAGCACTGATCAGGAAATTCTCAACAACAACAAAATCACTCAATGGAGAATACCTTTACACTGAGGAAAAAAAAGTTAAATTAAGGGAATTAAAAACAAAACAAAAACATTGTCATGAAAAAAATTAGGGCAACCATAAACTTTGGGATGGTGGTGGTCTTGTAGCAGGGTATAAGAGTGGGTACTGCTTAGTATGGCGTACTGGGGATTAATTCTGAGAAGCATGTAAATGTGGCTGGCCAGGCTATATAAGTCTGGGCTGCTTCAGACTAAGGGCTGCCTAAGATAAAGTTAGGGTGGCTGCCATGTTGTTTGTTTAGTTTACACCCTGTGAGGGTGTCCACTGGGTTGTTTGTTAGGCTGCCATAGTCTGGGAACACATGTTTCTGGTCTTGTGCCTCTGATTGGTGTCATGCTAGGGAAGACAGGAAACGTTGTGTGGCCTAAGGTATGCACACGTGTTGGCATATGGGCAAAAATGTGGGCATGCCATCTGTTGGGGGGCACTAGGAGGGAGCCACTGCATGACAGCTGCCAGCCCTGCTCAGCTCCTTCCTGCCAAGTCAGATTAAGAAGGTTGCTTCCAGCTGCAAAACAAACCCACTGGTGAAACTGACAAAGCTGGGGCGACAAGGCAAACTTGCTTGGCTGGTGAAACTGAGGAGGTTGCTCAGGCTTGAAACTAATCCCTACAGGTGAAAGTTATGAGGCTGCTGCTCTCTGTTGCTAAATGGTGCTCAGAGATTTTTACAACATAAAAAAAATAGTAGTATTAATAATTAATGATTAGTAATTAATAATGAATAATTATCAAGCATTTATATAGTGTCAGCAATGTACCTGGTGCTTTACAAAGTAATGGGATAGGCACAGTCCTTGCCCTAGGGCTTAAAATCTAAGAGAAGGGGGCGGGGGGGCAGACGAAGGAAGGGGAACAGAAGGAGAGACAAGGAGTGTAACATTCATGAAGATGCGAGGCCCCAGGTGTACGTGCTTGGCTTGGTTACATCAAGAATGGTGGCTGTTCGAGAATGTTTTTATATAAACAATATAAAACCAATTAAAAATAGAAATCTATTAAAAAACTATTTAAAAGGGGGAGAGTAAAAGGGAGGAGAAATACATTAAGGGGAACCAACAGTTGAACCTAAAAACACCTGGAGAACAAATACTTTTTCAGGTGCTTTTTATAGGTGAGGAACTGAGATGGACATCTGGAGGGAGCAAGCTTCACACTGAGGGGCCTGCCCCAGTAAAAGCCCTGGTCGCTCACCGGCTTAAAGCACAATGGTGGGATCACAAAATAGCAGGTAGTTTCTGAGCTCAGATAACCTCTATGGTGCAGCTCCAAGAGCAGTCTTGACTATAGCCTGTGCCTTGACTATAGCCTGTACCTTGACTATAGCCTGTTCATTGCAGAAAATTCAGCAATGCAATTTTAAATTCAATCTGATGCTCTACAGGCAGATAAATACCCATATTTTCTTTTCCTGTCATGGCTACAAGCATCAGGAAAGACCAACCTGGATTCTGTTTTGTATTTTATTTGCTTTTTCTCTTTTGTGTTATATTGGACTTATTAAAAGAGTCCCTGAAGTAAAAGAATCCCAAGGTATTTGTGTCTCTCTGTGGTACCGTTCTCAAACTGATAGAACATAATACCAATCTACAGGTCAGAAAAAGACTGTAAATAAAGCTTTCTCCAGAGCTGAAATACATATTCGCAGTGAATGTGATATTGAATGAAGTGGCCCACTTTGATTCAGGGCCGACAAGCGTATATCAAAGGAGAGCAAATATGATGATAACAGAGCTGGAGGACAAACCATATGATGAAATACTGAAAGAATTGGGTATGTTCAGCCTTGAGAAAGAGGACTGGGGGGGGGGGGGGATGATAGCAGTTTTCAAATATCTAAAAGGATGCACCAAAAAGGATGGCAAATATATATTTGTGGAACCTCCTTCCTTGGAGATTATCAAAACCTGGCTTGACAGGCAACTGTCCGTGATGCTGTAGGCAGGGATATCCTGCCTTGGAGCTTGGAGTGGAACTTAGATGATCCTTGAGATACCTTCCTACCCTAAAATTCTATTATATAAAAACCACTATCCTGTTTGATTGGTTTTCTGTTCTGTTATTTTATTTTATTTTATTTTTTACTTTGGTATTTTGCCTGCACAATAGTGCCAAACCAAAGTAACCAAAATATTGAAATGAGCAAAATGATTGCCCTGAATAATTGAAATACCTAAGTAAATTAAATAACCAAAACAATAAATGGGTATGTGAATATCAGTTTCAGACAGAGACGGTTGTTTAGATATTTGGAGGTCTAATGGAAACGGTAACTATTCATGAATGACAAATCCACTTTTCATTTCAGCTATAATTTTCTCTTTGGAAATACCGTGCACACAATTCAGTGTATTGGGGTCATGCCAAGCAATTACTGTCAGAGAAAAGGGGTTTAGATCCATTTTATTTTTTATTTTTTTGTCCTGCTGCACCACACATTGCATTCTGGAATCAATAAATTTCCTATTTTGACAGTAATTTTTTAAAAAAAGAAACGGTATTTTTTTCGTTCTAAGTCATGATGAGGAACAATGGGTAATTTCAGACGTGATGGCCCCAGAGGCCCGCCACGCTGAACCACGGACCAGGATCCTTTTCGGATCCCAGTCAGGAATCAGTCCAGCCATCCTTTAGACGTGCCGGCCTGATTCCTACCGGGGATTGGGGAGGGGGCAGGGCTGCGCGGTGCGATGTGCGGCCGCACACACACACCTCCCATGCTCCCCCAACCGTCCGCCCTCCAGAAGACAGGTGGGCGCAGTGGCCAGTCCATCCACTGTGCCTGATCCCGTCCCGTGGTCAGAACCATGGTCCGGAATGGGCCAAATGTAACAGACGGTATGTTTGGCCCATCCCGGATCATGGCCAATCTAACCACGATTCTGGACCTCTGGGTGGCCAGAGGTCCAGAACCATGGTCATTTTGATCCTCGCCAATGGGTATTTTCAGACGTTACGAGATCACAGTGAACCACGGTGAATACCCACCTGTGGTCACTGTGCCTTGAACGTCTGTTTGGCGGTCGCCAGATGTTTGCCACGGTCAATCTGCACAAGGGATCAATTTGAACCACGCTTCCTGGGATAGCCAGGGGAATGTCCTGGGAAGCGTGGTCAAATGGACCCCTGGCAGGGACCAAAAAAAAGTAACGTCTGGCCGCTCGCCATGGCCCGGGATCACTGGCGGGATCCCGGGCCATGACGGATGGATGCAGCGGCCGCATTGGCCCCGCCGCCCACCCGCCTCCTCGGAGGGCAGGCGGCGGGGTGCGTGGAGGGGGCGGGGCCGTGCGGCCACACGCTGTGCCGCGCGGCCCCACCCCCTCCCAGATTCCCCGCCGGGATCCCCCCGGCACGTCTGATATGGCGTGACGGGGTGACCCCGGCGGGGAACGAATGGGTTGATTTCGGTACGGGGCCAATGGGCCCCGTAACGTCTGAAATCACCCAATGATTCACTGTGGTGAACATCTGGCGAGGAGCAAACAGACATTACAGGGCTCATGGGCACCACAGGGGATTCCCTGTGGTTGACCATGGTCTTGTAACGTCTGAAATTACCCATTGTCTCCAATCCTAGTTCCATGCACATATGACACACAGACCAAAGGATCAATGTTCATGCACACAGGCCAAAGGGACTGCAGCAAAGGCATCAGGTGGCAGCAAGGTCAGACTCCAGTGGCTGCACCACATGTAGACATGTTATCCCTTGAGCCTGTGCATTATCCTTTAACCCTTTGTCTCTTTGGCCAGTGCATTGCATGCAAGCAGATTTAGGCATAGGTCCATCGTTTGAGGATTTCCTTTGGTGGAACTGGATACCCTTTTTCTCATTAACCCCAGTTTAAAACACATACTTGAACTAAACAGAAATCTCTATCTAATTAATTCAACTGTGCCTTCAGATCTGAGCTTAAAAAAACAAAACCAATTTTACCTTATAACAAGAGGCAGACACACCATTTTTTAGCTGGTGTCATTGGCTGAAGTTCTCTACCCCAAGATCTCTAGGCAACAGGTAGTAAAGTATCTTTGTTCTGGCAGGCTATTGGCTTTTCTATCTATGATCAGATTTACACAAAATGAAGCTTAAGGCTGTACCCAAGATTAGGTTGCCTTGGGTAAAGTTGATTCATACAACCATTCCTATTTGGAGGTTAACTGGATATGGAATGGCATGTTATTAGATAGGAACGGCAACACAAACATCCTCAAACCACTTAATCTGGAGACATCCCATCAAAGACAGTGGGACTACTCTGGAGTAAGTAGTTTGAGGATTACAGCGTTAGTGTGTGACAATTTACCCCAAGGGGTAAAGTACTACACACTATCCCAGTCAGCTCTGTTTTCAGTAGACGGACTCTAGGTTGGGCCATACTGTTTTACCCTGTCTTTATGCATTCTTAACCATGTTGTTAAACAAAGATGAAGTGAAAAATACAGGGAATCTTTTTATTCAATTTGAAAATATGTTAAAGAGCCCTGGATTATGTAGCTTGGTGAACAGGAACAGTCTTAAGGAGAGGGCCTTTCCAGTGGGGTTTGTTCTTATTTGCCTGGGACTGAAGGGGTGCACCTGAGTGGAGGCAGGCCACACCCCCATGCAGGACTTTATCTGCAGTGTGAGCTGTGGTACTGCAGTAGGCGCTGCCGTAGGTGTGCGCCCAAGGGCACAAGCCTAAGGGCACAAGTCTAAGGGCATGGCCCTTAGCCGTCGCACTTGGGAGTGTCCAGGGAAGGAAGGAACATTGTATGAGAGCATTTGGTTGTTCACTATCTTAGGGTAGGAACCCTATACTCCAGAAATTGGCAAGGGGAGTGGGATACTATTGCATCAGGGCTTAAATTTCCACCTCCTACCAGTCAATTGGCAGCTTCCAATTTGGCTAAGACTCAATTAAAGATTACAAATTTTGTAATTAAAAAAGGTTACACTCTGGGGGTTTTGTGGCTTGAGTAGTCCCTCCACTTCTAGTTTTGGGTTATGTGGAAATTCTCCTCATTTCCCTCATGGATTGGGCTCGAGTATCCCTTTTAAGAGAGAGTCTGACAGTCTTCCAAAGTTAAGTACTTCAATCCTAGGGGCGCTCTTCTTTGGTTGATTTAAATTTAGAGGCACCCAAAGATTAATTAACTCTTTCTTCTCACCTTGGAGACAGTTTTTGTACTTTTTTTAAAAATCAAAGTTGCCAATTCCACCTTCTGCGGTTACCCATAGGCACCCTCCTTTATCGACTCTATTTACAAATCTCTCACAGGACCCTAAATCAGGCTGTGATTTTTTGAGCTTTCATTTTGAGAATCTTTTTAAGGAATTGTGAGCTCTGAAAGATTCTCATTTTGCTCAGAAGGCTATGTGCTGTTATGAAACCCTCCAGATCCAGCTTGAGAGTTTGATTAAGGAATTCAGAAGCATGAGAGACTTGATGTTGGTAGATTTGACTCAGATTAAATAATTGATTGGCAGTGTTGGAAATAGGTCAAATGTGCCCCCTCATTTTCAGAGGGACCCCTCTTTGGAGGTGTCCTCCAGAGCCGAGATGCCCATTTCTGATTCCGGTATGATTACTATTGATAATTTGGAGCCTATAAAGGGGGATATGCTGGTACTGCCCAGTCAGGATGATTTTCAGCATTTGAGGAGGCAAAATCTGGTAATTTATGATCTCCCTATGGACAGAAGGGAGTCCCTTGATGGACTCCCTTCTGCAGCTGTCTGCAGATTTTTGAGCAGGAGGTTTGGGGTACCCTACCCAAGGCTTAGTTCTGGTGTAATTTTTGTTAGTAGACTGTATCACCATCAAGAGACTTTTCGTTTCCCTCCTGTTAGGATTGGATTCAAAGATGTAGCTCTTCATACTGGGATTTTGCCATGAGTTGAATCTTCATTGGCAGGGCTAGAAGTCAGGGAAGATGTTTTTCCTATACTCTCCAAAGGCTCTAGTCTTCCTAGGAGACCCTCCAAGTTACAGCGTAATGAGTGTGCGTCAGGTTCAATTGGTGGACCAAAATGGGAGAAGGCATAGAAGAACTTTTTGGAGTACTAGCAGATCTGCTAGACAGTTGGATTATCAATGGGCATTTTTATACACACCTTAAAGTTCTGGATTTTTCAATCTTCTGGGTTTACAAGTCCACAAGTAAGTTCCGGATGTATTTTTCACATGCACACACTGCCCTGAGGCAGTTCCTAAATGTATTCTTCACACAAAAACACTGCCCTGAAGCAGCCTAAAGTAGCTGCAGCTGTAGATGTGATGGGCTGCCATGGAAACCAAGTAACCAAAGCTGTCTGGAGCAAAGCAATTTACCAGGATAACTTTTTACATACAAAAGTTCTGGGAGAAATTCTACACAGAAGTTCAAAGAGCCAGATGTTTAGATCTGGATGAGTGATTTAGACGCACAGAAAGTTCAGGATGTAACAGCAAACTTGCAGGGAAAATGTGAATAAAAACATCAATATGGGTGTCTTTAGACATAACATCAATGGGTGTCTGAATGTGTGTTTTGACCTTGATATGAACACCAACTTAGTCCTGTGTTCACCATGTGACGCTGTTTAGGCACTCACCCCATTATGGGGCAAATCAGTGTTTTGTTCATCACCCAGTCTCAGCATGCAAGTGCTGCCTCCTCATTCCCCTGTTGTACCTGCTAACACGCCACACGATATCGTTAGACACAACGTTGACCATGCATTAAACTGAAACATGCAAACTGTCCTTGTGACGCAATGGTGTTCACGTTGCATGTTCAGCAGGTGGCCAAATTGGTGTTGGGAATGTTATGGTGCTTACACACTACAGCCAGACACGTGCTATGGGGTTTTGGCACCCGATCTTTGTTATGCCTAAAGATGCCGTATGTCTCCGGGGATATTGGGGCAACTACTGGGGATCTTAAATTGCTTTCTTGGAATATTGTAGGACTTACGGGTAAGGTGGCAGACCTCGATTGGGTTGCTTTTATTAGCAGTTTTCCTATTTATTTTTTATCAGGAGACTTGGTTGACAGGCGATTTTGCTCTGAATAAATTTAAATCTTTTGTTGTTCAACCATGGAAGAAACGGAGGTGGTGACTTGGCTTAGCCATTTTGGTGGCAGTCTGCTCTCCTGTCAGGCTACCCACTTGATTATCAATTCTAGATACATTCAGGCTCTTTTACTTTACTTCCAAGGAACTCCTCATTTATTGATTCTAAACATTTATTTCCCAACACAGAGATGTGGGGGTCTGCATGGGTGGTGGGTGTCAATTTTATCACAATTTGTAGATGGTTTTAAGCCAGATATGGCAATGAGGAATTTATTTTATTGGGAGATTTTAATGCTTGGGTGGGTGATTTTCATAAAGTTTGGGATTTGATATCAGATGAGGAGTTTAATATCCCCTCCCCTACTATGGTTGACACTGTTAGTACTTACAATTCAGAAGGCAAATCTCTGATTCATTTTATGTACAATTTTAATTTTAGAATGTTGAATGGGAGATCATTTTCAGATTCTCCGGGTTCTTTTATCTTCCATTTTGATCGAGGATCCAGCACCATAGATTATGCTTTGGTTGACTGTTTCGCCTGGCATCTTTACAGTGATTTTCAGGTTTTGCATCACCCTGAGCATGGTCCCTGTCCTGTATTGGTCTCCAGGAAGCAGGAGGATGAGACCAATCAGGTGGCAGTTGATACGGGTTTTCTCTGCCCAAAAGATTGGGATGGACTCAGGTCAATCAAGTATTAGTAGAGGACCTCTGTTCTGATTGGCTTGTGTTGACCCCCAATTTGGAGGGCTTTTCCCTCTCATCAGAGATGGTTATTCAACATTATGCTACCCTGGTGGCTTCCCTCCAGCTCACTTTGGTAGCTGTTAGGCAGAGAAGGCAGGTAACTAGTAATCACCAGTCACGGTTTGATTCTGAATGTTTAATGGCCAAACAAGAGGTTCTTAAGTGTCTGAGGGATACATTGATTATCCCTGTTCATTGTTGTCAGGTTAGGTTTATAGATGCAAAGAGAGCTTATAAAGAATAAATTAGCAAGAAAAAACAGGAAGCACTGGATAGACAGTGGGAAATGCTCCTCTTGGCAATAATACCTAAAGATGAGAGATCTTTCTGGAGGTTGGTGTCTAACTCTAGTAGACATTCCTGTTTTCCCCTAAATGCGTTTATAGATGCTGCAGACTGGGAAAGCTATTTTAGGGAGAAATTTTCCTTGGATTCCACTATTTTGCCAAATTTAAACGTCTCAATGAAACTTAATTATCAAGGAGCCCTGCTGGACTCTTACAAAGCTTCACCCTCCTTGGTTGCCAGTTATGTAGCCACAATGAGATCAGACAAAGCACCAGGTCCCGATTTCCTATCCCCAGAGCTTTTTAAAACAAATGTGCCTTTTTGGTCGTTGCTTTTGGTTGTGCTGTTATGATTTCGGATACTTTGCCCCCATTATGGAGGCAGAGTACTTTTATCCCTATTTATAAAAAGGGGATAAAAAGAGGAGTACCTCCCCTAACTCCTACAGACCAGTTAGTCTCTTCTGTGTGCTAGCTAAATTATATGGGTAACATCTTTTAGGGCTGCTGAACGAATGAATTGCAATTAACAACATTTTGGGAGAAGAGCAGGTGGGTTTTCGCTGTGGAGTCTCATGTATTGATCAGGTTTTTGTGCTCAATCATTTGGCTTCTAGCTTACATCGCTGGGGATGGACCCTGTACTTATACATCTTATCAGAGTCTTTCATGAGAACAATACAGCGAGGGTGCACTATGGCCATACTGGTGAGTCCACCCCCTTATTTCCTGTAACGAGGGGGTTAGTCAGGGCTGTGTTTTGGCCCCTGCTCTCTTCAACCTCTTTTTAAATGATCTAAGGGCCCTGCTTCTGAAAACTGATTGTCACCTGCCAAGAAACTTGGGAGAGGAAATACTGATTCTCTTATCTGCAGATGATGCAGTACTCCTTTCCGTCTCCAAAATTCGTCTGCAGAGATTGCTTAACATCTCTGGGGAGTATTGTAAGGATAATAGCATTTAAATCAATACAGCCAAATCCAAAGCTCTTTCATTTGACACGAGAAGGAAACTCAGGTGGCTTGTAGATGCAAAGCCCTTGGAAAATGTCAGATCCTTTTCTTATTTACGGTTGACCTTCTCATCTACTCTATCCTGGGCTGAGCATGCTAGGAGGGCAGTTAGGAGGGACACTCAGGCCATGGGGAGCATTCTTTAAAAAAAATGTATATGCATATGAGGAAGGGTCCGGTGGAAGCACTGAGGATAGGACAAGTCAAATTAATTCTTCTTTACTTTATGGAGCAGAGATTTGGCACCATGATCTGAGAGTGAGGGAGTTGGTGCAGTGGTGGTGGGCCCTCTAGGAAAGCAGGGGAAATGCCCCTCTTGGCCCCCCAGGGGTCCCCAAGCCAGCAGCTTTAAAAAAAAAAAAATTGCCGCGTTGCATCGCAGTGAATGTGCAGAGCCATCTCAAAGAACCTGGTTTAGAGAGGCAAAGACCTTCTGAAGGTTTCTGCCTCTCTAAACAAAGTTCTTCAAGATGGCTCTGCACATTCTCCCCATTGTGTGTGTGTGCGCGCACACAACCGGTGACTCACACAACCCCCCCTGAAGGCTTCCTAAGGAAGCCTGCAGGGTCAAAAGGGAAGCGTTCTCCCTTTATGTGGCGTGGGCGACTAGAAGCACCATCCATTCTGCATAAAGAGACCCTGCAATGAAAGAGTGCTGCAGGGGGAATGTTCATATGGGGGTGCCCAATAGAGGCACCCCCGGTATGAACTAAGAGCTGCTGATGTGTGTGCAGCTCTGAGTCTCCACGAGTCCCTTCCTCCCTGGACGTAGAAGTGGCGGCGCTGAGGAGAGGAGCCGGCCCCACCATGGTGAGTAAATTGCAGGACCTGGGGTGGGGGTGGCGGGAGTGAGGGCACACGGAGGGAGTGGGGGGCACACGGGGGGCAAGTTGGGGCACACGGGGAGCAGGGGGCAGATGGGGGTGAGTGCGGGCACAC
>QEPC01009236.1:1665745-1696162 GCA_003113815.1 Sphenodon punctatus
AACGCACATGCACCAGAGGGTGAGGGGGAATTAGTATTTAATGCCCGTGATTCAACTGAGGTTTTGAAATCCTGAGATGTAACTGTTAGTCTGTTGATTTTAGATGTTTTCAGAATGCTGAAAATGTGATGGTTGTGATAAAATTGAGGTTTGAAATCCTGAGATGTAACTGTTAGTCTAGTGATTCATGGGCCTTAAAATCCCCCCCCCCTCCCACCCACATACATGGGGTGATTTCAGATGACACGGGGCGGCATTCACCCCATCCTGGAATCACCCTTCTGATTCCCCACCGGAATCAGCCCGTCACCTCCAACAGACGTGCCGGCTGATCCTGGCGGGGAATCAGGGAGGGGGAGGGGCTGTGCAGTGCAATGTGTGGCAGCACAGCCCCACCCCCCACGCTCCCTCGCTGCCCGCCCTCTGGGGAGACGGGTGGGCACTGTGGCCAATGCGGCCGCAGTACCGGCCCGAATTGACCACGCCAGGGATTCCGGGACGTGGTTGCCATTCAGATGAGATGGGCCCCTTCATCACGGCGGGGAATCCCGTTCACCACGCAATCAGCGCCGGTCCTGCCGGTCCCGCCGATCACATGGTGAATGTGATTCCCCGCCACAAATGAGCATGGCTAACATCTGGGGGGGAACTTCCGGTTCCCCAACAGACGTTACGAGGCCATTCCCCACCACAGGGTATTTACTGTGGTTGAGCATGGTCTCGTAACATCTGAAAATACCCACGTGCAACAGAGGGCAAGAATACTGCTTCAGAATGGACTTCTGAAGCAAGGATTGGGGTCCCTCCAACATGCATGCAGCAAATCCCTTCTTTCTGAAGCCCTCTTGCCCTCTGCTGCATGTGTGTGTTGGGGAGGAATTTTAAAGCCTCATGAATCACATTTTTTTAAATAAAAAAAATACTACACAGAAACCACATGCAAGCTGTGTTTTGTTGCAATCTTTGATCTGGTGTAAAAATGGTGACTGGTGGGTTTCAATTTGTGGTTTTAAATGGAACCAATGATAATCTTGCATGATTATGCAGAATGCATGACACTGTCAGTCCTCCTCAGTATCATGAACTACTGGACTCAGGCTGTGACTTGGGTGCTTTACAAGGATGAGTGCCTGTGTTCTGGGTTTATAAATTATTTATTTTAAGCTTGATGTGCATGCAAACAGTTTTTTGTATATTAACCCTGGGAACTCCTTGCTGCTGGGTTATGCCGCTTACCATTGCCCTGGCTCTGCCCACCATTGCCCTGGCTCCGCCCCTAGGCTCGCCGGCCTTACTGCCCCTCCAGCCTCGAAACTCACCAGCCGCCTCTGAGTTGGTGGAGAGGCTTCAGGACATTTTTCTTAGGAAACGTCTCATGGGTCCCACCTCTATCCCTAGGGCTCTTGTCTGAGTGGAAATGGAGATGGTCAATTTGGCTGTGGTTGCAAGAGCTCAGCCAGCTCTTTACTGGATTAAAGTAAGATCATATTTTACTAAGTTTTCCTAAATTAACTTTACTGGAGGCAGAGGGCTGGAGTCCTCATTCACTCTCCTGGCTCCATAATACTACAAATTCTCTGCTGTCTGTTGGTCTCAGAGATTTAGTATTGGATAACCTCAGGTTACCTCTGCCAGTGTCACAGGGATGTGGGGAAGGGGGTAGAGGAGAGGGTTACCCACTCACACATGCACTCCGAGACCACACTCTGCAAGGAACTCGTGGGGGGCGGGGAGGAGGGAATGCCCATCAGGATAGTGTGGTAGCCCTATGGGTCTCAAATAGACCAGGCTTCTTTCATCATAGGGCACAGAGCTCGCAGCGGAGAGTTTGGTCCCAAGCCCTAAACAGTCATGCCACTCACTCACAGTCACACAAGGGGGAAGGGAGAGGACAGGTGTTGGGTGTACGGGGAGACGGGGGAGAGGTCCGAGGTCAATGGGGACACAGGGCAGGGCTTTTGTACTTGGCAGTGGAGGGTAGGAACCTTAGGGGAGGGGAAGGGCTGGTACACCCACACTCGCTGTCACCCACACTCACACTAAGGGCAAGGAACACAAGGAATACAGTCAAACACAGTCAAGGAAACACAATAGCAAAACAAGATGCACTTAGCTTTGGCCAGCTCCTCAGCTCTGATTACCGGCACTGTGTGTCTCCCAGTGCCGGGTTTTATAATCCAGGCCCTGCCCCTTTGTGAGCCTGGAGCCGCATGGAGCGGCGCACTGGCCCCGACATTGACCTCACGTCTGGAGAGGTTGAAGTTTGCCACTCTGCGCTGTCAGCGCCCGAGCGGGTTGCCTTGGCAACCGAGCACTTTGTCAGCGTCTCCGGTGCTGCAGCGTGTTCCGCAGCGAGGGTCAGGGCCAGTTGCCGAGCCGAGGGGCTTGGGATTCTCCTCGCGTGGCATCTGACTGTGCCACGGGTGACAGTCAGGCGATAGTTGGAGAGTTAAGGATTTTTTCTCTGAGATGGCTATGCGGAATGATTTAATTTTTACTCAAGTTGTTAAATCAGCTTCTTTCTACTGTCTTTTTCAGACATCCCCCCCCACCAACTGCCCCCTAGATATCTTTCTTTGGTGCCTCTGGCAGTACACAAGGAGGCACTTACTAGGCTTTGCTTTAGTCTGATCTATTTGATGGATGTAAGAGGGAGGAAATTCCATGCCATTTGAGATAGGACCCTTGCGATGGCCAGTCAATTGAAGATATCATTCATATGTTATGGGATTAGTCATTTTATTCTGATGCAAGATCTGGTTTGCTTTTTCCCATCCTTGAATGGTACCTGCATATAGTAGATCATTTTTCTCCATTTGAAAAGACAGTTTGGCTGTTACAACAATCCTCTCTCCATGATATTCATTATTGGCTAAGATTGTGGTGAGGGTGGAGTGGATTCTGACAGCAGTCTGGCTTGATGAAGGTTGATCTCTTATGAGGATGTATTAAGAGATCTGGGCTTTTTCAGATGATGTTGATTTGGTGTTGTAGTATTTAATTTTATGTACATATTATTTGTTATTTTATTGTTTTTATATTTTTGTATTTGTGATTTGGCTGCAGCTGTAAATAAATTATGATGATGACAGTCTTAAGGATTAGAGTTGACAGTCACCTGGGGTGTCACATCAAAGAAGGGACTACTAGAATAATACCAACGGTTTTACTATGTTCACTCATTAGTGTGCCAATGCAAACCTGCTGCTATAGCTGATCAAGCAAACACAGAGAGGAATAAATTGAATAGGTAGCAGACTGTCCAGTGGGATATTATTTTTATTTATATAGCACAATCAGTGTACCTGGCACTGTCCAGTCAGCAGTTATAGACAGGTCCCTACCCCAAAGAGCTTACAATCTAAGGCTGGATTTACAGGGATGCCCCCTCCCTCTGCTGGGTGTGCAGGAGGGTGTTAGATGCGTGGTGGCGTCCGTGAAAATGGCATGGCAGTGGGTGGGGGGATGGATGTTGGATGGGTGTTCATCTGTGCGAACACCATGGGCAGTGGGTGGAGGTGCGTGCACGCTCCCGATGTACACCCATCACCACAACCTCCATCCATCACCCACCGACGGAGCCATCTGGAAAAATGAAGGAGGCTCCGTGAGTGAAGATGGGTGGAGATGGGTTTGTGTCCATGGGAAAGGACACACACCCATTCCCCCACCCATCCCCATTCATGTAAAAAACATCCTAAGAGACAAGTAAAGGGGAGACAAGGGAGAGGTGATCCTCAGGAGAGACAAGGATACATTCATAAGTGTGAGAAGATGTAGGTGAACGTGCTTAACTTAGTTACAGGGAAGAGATTATGAGGGAGGAAGGAGGAGGATGCAGTTTCCCTCATGAAATTGAGCCATGAGCCACGGAAAGCCTGATGGAAGAGGTAGGTTTTCAGAAGGGATTTGGAAGTTGGGAGGGAGGGAGCAAAACAAATGTATTCAGGGAGGGAGTTCCAGGACTGAGGGGCAGCAAGAGAGAAGGGTTGAAGATGTTTAGAGGAGCAGGGGAGTTGCAAGCAGGTGAGGGTGGGGGCAGAGGAGGAGCAAAGCTGCATGGATAAGCCGGGGGCAGGGAGCTATTACAAGGTGTCGGAAACAAAAATAAAAGTAAGAAACTGGTGGCTAGGCTACCATCTGAAAAGGAAGGTAAAGTGCTGCACTTTAAGAAAATCAGCCAAGCATGCAGTCAAGGAGCAGAGGGAGCCCTGTAGCCAACAGAAGCCTGAGACAAAGAGAAATGCAGAAAGAACATTCACAAATAGCAACGGAATGTTATAAATGTGGCTGTAGTCATGCAGCAAGAAACTGTCCTGGCTTGTATTGGCAAGATTGAAAAAAATATCGCAAACACAATCATTTTGCCAAAATGTGTAAAACTGGAAAAGAAAACTTTCACAGCAAAGTAGTATTTATCACATGATGTTCTTTGTAGGACTAGACGTCAGTTGCTAACATTCCAGAAACTACAGGAAAGAGTTAAAATTGTTCGTGCTTTGGTCAGAGCGTATAAAAATATAAATATAGATACACCAGTCCTTCACATCTCATCCTCTTCTCTCCCCCATACCTCCACCCACTCTCACAGGCGTAGAAGATGTGTACAGGCAAAACCACACAAAAACTGAAGATTACCAAGAGACATTACTGCCCACCATGGCCCATGCCTGTACCCCTCTCACTGGGGGTCATAACATTCTTCCAACCCAACCAGCTCCATATCCCATCCGCCAACACTTCCTCCATCACCCCTTCATTCTCCTTCATCCCTTCTTCCTGTATTCTCCCCTCACAGAAGGGCCATGGCCATCAATCCCTCCCTCTCTCCCTTCCTCAAAGGGGGCTATGGCAACTTCATTCCCCGCTACCCAACTCACTCCCCTAACATAATCCCCTCACTTAAAAAGGCATTTTAAAAGCAAAAGCAATCTCGAAAAAGCAAAAGAAGGCTAAAAACACACACACACATTTTGCTTAATATTCAGTTGTAGGGCGGCCCAGTGGTTGGGTTGTGAGCCAGAGACTGGGGAGGATTCAGTTCCCTGCTCTGACAAGCTCTTGGGCAGCTGGCATGGCTTCTGGAGCAGGCTTGGGTGCTGCAATTCACTTTACAAATTAAGCATTTATAATCATTGTATGACCACATCTATTACAGCCCCAACCGTGGTCCTCCAGGCTTACAGACAAGAGCAACATCTACCACATTGCCACCATGGTGCTCTTGTGAAGCAGGGGACATGTACCCCAGTAGACTCTTGTGAAGTCTAATTCCAGAAGACCCTACTTCATCAAAGTACCTGCTGCTGTCACAATTAGACAGGGATTCGTAAGTTTCTGGGTCACAGGATGCCTGTTTAGAGCAACCCATCCTAGCTGCCAACCTTCTGCCTCTTACCCTACATCGTCCTCTTCCCAGTCCTAAGACCCCACCTCAGACAGATACTAACTTTTGCACCAACCATACCACAAGCTCTCACAAGCCCATAAACACTTGAGGCAGAGCATCTTCATGGTACTCAACCCCTGCCAGGCCACCAAATTCTGATCTTTGTCGGCCTTTTGGCCTTATCACCTTGCGTATGAATCCCTTGACTGTGGTCATTTTTGAGCTCCAAGCCTCGTACAGTCACTCCCTAAGGTTAGGTGCCTGACAAGGATATAAAAAAAGGAACAGAATTCATTTCTCCCTCAGTTCTGTTGGATCAGTGGAGCTAACATGAATAAATGGCAATAAGGTGTCATTTTTTCCTTGCTAAAGTAACTCTTAGAGAAAATGTATTTATTTTATAATTTTATATCCTGCCACCGGAGCAACTAACATCCTCCATAAATAATCAGTAATAACAAAATACAATATAAAAACCATTAAACCAGCAATCCAGTAAAACCATAAACAATCAGAGTGTGCATGAGTAAAAACACAGAAAACCACCCCTGTCCAAAAAACCCCCTTCACCCATATCCCCTCAAAATGCCTGGTGGAAGAGCCAGGTCTTACACTGGTGCTGAAACACAAGGAAGTCTGGGCTAAGGCAGACCTTCACCTGGAGTAAGTTCCACATCACAGGGGCGGCCGCCGAGAATGCCCACCTGTCGGTCTCCATCCGTTTATAGTGGAGAACCTCCAGGAGGTTGTCCCCTGATGATCACAAGAGCCACCCAGGGTCCCAAGAAGTGAGGCGAACCCATTATGGGCAGCCCCCCCTCTCACCCAAATCACCAGCCCCACCAACGAGCATCACCTTTGTCTTGTTGGGGTTCAGCTTCAGTTGGTCTGACCTCATCCAATCCCCCACAGTCGCCAAATACGGGGACATATTATGTACATGGAAATGGACCTATTATGTACATAAGAACATACATACATTCTTATGGTTTCTTTTCTATATTTCATGCCATCCCCTTTGGTTTGTTTTATGCATTTTATATATGTTATTTTTTATGCTTATTTTTTAGTGTCATATTTTAGAGTTATATTTGCCACCCCGAGTTGCACAAACAGGAGAGGTGGGATAAAAAAAAATGGAAAGAAATAAATAAGTATTGCCATACTGAGTTACACCAGTTGTTATCAAGCCCAGCATCCTGTCTCCAACAGTGCATGGCCAATCTCTGTATCTGGGAGAAGTACCCAACAGGTCACAACAGGCAATCCATTCCCTGTTGGTCCATCCCAAAATAGTAAGAGGTTACATCCTCTAAAACTACTTGACTAATAGCTATTAATGGACCTATCCTCGAAGAACTTATTGAATCCTTTTTTTAAACTAGCTACACTACTGGCCTTGATCACTTTCTCTGGCAGCAAGTTAGGGGTGTGCATTTTGTTTTTGTTATATTGATAATGGGTAATTTAGACATTACAAAAATGTCGTTCACCACAGTGATTGGCCGTTGCGCCCGCCTGTCTCCCTGAGGGCAGCCAGCCGCGGGAGTGTGGGGGGCAGGGCTGTGTGGCCGCACATCGTGCAGCGCAGCCCTGCCCCCTCTCCACACAGCCCCGCCCCTCCCCGATCCCCAGTAGGGATCAGGCCAGGATCCGAGATGGATCCTGGTCCAGGGTTCAGCATGGCGGGCCTCTGGGCCTGTCACGTCTGAAATTACCCAATGATTCTCACTTTCATTATCATTATTGCAATAATGATAATGAAGATAAATAATAACAAAATCAATAACTATAACAGTCGTTATTGATTTCTTTATTACCTAGTAACCTCTTACTATTTTGGGATGGATATGTGGAGGGGGAGGAGGGAGCAGACATCTCGGAGCTAGAAACAGTGTTGAACTCTTGAACTGGGGCTGTGATGGAGAGGAAGGACTTGGGGTGATTTCAGACGTTACGGGGCCCGTTGGCCCCCTTACCGAAATCACCCCATTCATTCCCCGCCGGGGTCACCCCGTCACGCCGTAACAGACGTGCCGGGGGGATCCCGGTGGGGAAACTGGGAGGGGGTGGGGCCGCACGGCGCAATGTGCGACTGCACGGCCCCGCCCCCTCCACGCTCCCACCGCCTGCCCTCTGGGGAGACGGGCGGGCGGCGGGGCCAATGCGGCCTCCGCGTCGGGCTGGATTCGCCATGGCCCGGGATCCCGCCGGGGATCCCGGGCCGTGGTGCCCGGCCAGACGTTACTTTTTCTTGGTCCCCACTGGGGATCTCTTTGACCACGCTTCCCGGGACATTCCCCCCACTAGCCCGGGAAGCTTGGTTCAAATTGACCCCATGTGCAGATTGACCATGGCGAACATCTGGCGGCCGCCAAACAGACGTTCGAGACACAGTGACCACAGGTGGGTATTCACCGTGGTTCACTGTGTTCTCGTAACGTCTGAAAATACCCTTGATGGATGTAATCACTGGCCAATGAGCAGTGCAAGCAGGTCCCAGCCAGTTGAATGGCACCCTGTGATTGCTCTTGTCTTCCAGAACCAATCATGGGGGCTCTGGGGAAGGCACTGCAACCCTTTATGTTGTAGGGCCAGGCTGTTTGATTCTTGTTCTGTGTTAGCTCTTGCTGTGTCAGGTTGTGTTTACAGAACTCTGATATTTGAACTAAAAAAATTTCCCAGCCCTCAGTGTTATACCTTATCTTATACCCTTTATTTTACCTTTTACCTTCTCCCTGTACATATATATATATATGGTGTTTTACACACACATTTTTCCTGTGTTTGCTATTACATCATGAACTTTCTGTGTGTCTAAATCACTCACCCATATCTTAAACATCTGGCTCTTAAATCGAGAAAGGCTGCAAATAGATCCTTACCCGCAGATCAGTATTTCTCCACAAGATTGTATAAAATAAAACATTGATCTGTGGTAGCCCTGCCTTGTTGAAAACCAGTTTGTTCGACATGTAAAACTTGATGCTGCTTCAGCCAAGCCTCTAGTTTGCCCAGTAAAAATTTTGCATATATTTTACTAAGAACATTGAGCAAACTAATGGGTCTGTAATTGACGGGGTCAGAGGGTGACCCTTTCTTATATATCGGTATAATCACCACTTTATTCCAATTAGATGGAATAATCCCAAACTCAATGATGGCAGAAAAGACATAAGCCAGCACAGGTGCCCACCAGACCATATTAGATTTGGTCAATTCTATCTGGATAAGGTCTGGGCCAGGGGCTTTGCCAGATCTAAAAGACTCCACCAGCAAAGCCACCTATATTATTCAAAATAATATAGTATGTTAATTATTGGTGCCAGTCTTCAAAAATCTCGCCTCATTTATTAATTAAGACTAAATGCCCCTCAAGGCAGGGACCAGCCTCTAATCACAACGGTTCAGTGCCAGTCACCTTGGCCATTTTAAAATGGATGCTGTGGAGGAGGGAAGGGGGCAGATCTCTGTGTGCTCATTGGAGCTCACACGCACTTCTGGTGGATGAGGGAAAGTTTAGATGGCAGCAGATGGGTGTGCGCCACCCATGCCCCCGCTTGGAGCAACCTGGGTTTTTCCCGGTTGTTCCATGCGGTGAGATGGATGGCGTTGGTGATGGTGTGGGGGCTGTGGGAGCGCAAACCCACCCACTGCTGCTTTCATATGGGCAGTACCACATGTTTCTACTGGGTGGATGTGCATGGTACCGTCTAAGTTTAAAATGGCCATTGCTTGTGCTATATATATTATAAATAATAACAATAATAATACTTCTACACTCCCTTTTGTATGTTGTTAAACAACTCTGACTCCACAGGAAAATAAACTAAATCACCTATTGCACAAGTCAACACTATTTGTTTTAAATAACTACAGTACCTCCATAGGCACTTTCATCTGATGTGTGAATTAGAAAAGTGTTAAACATATTGACTATTTTCAGCTGTATTCACGTTTCCAAAAGAAAAATCTAATCACTGGGAGAAAAAAACAAAAACAGTCTGGTTTCAGCCCAATACTCTCTACAACTGTTCTCCTTGAATTCTTTGAGCACATCTGTTGTTACTGATAAGGTGGTATAATACTGAGCCCAAGGAAAATTTTTAATAATGTTAATCACTCCATTCTTCATAATAAACTCTGTCTTCCAACCCTTGTGATCTAGTTGTAATGTGTTCCCGCATCCCAGCTTTCTAATCATTCCACAAAATAGTTTTCCAGGGAAGTGAACCTGATCTGTAACCTGCTAACTCTTCTTACCGTCATGTAAGGCAGTGTTCCATTATCCTGTTTACATTAATGATTTCAGAAATGCATATGTAGAAGCTATAATCAGAAGGGATGAGAAGACAACAGAATGTGATTTAGGGTATTTTCAAAAAGGACGGTAGCACGGGTGGCCACACTTTAACCCATATGGCCTCCCACGGTGCTGTCACATCTGATCCCACCTGCCAGATGTTACCCTGGGTGGGAGCAGGGCTGTCTCCAGACCGTGGCAGTTTTTAGCCTGTGCTGTGACTCAGACCCACCACCGACTCAGCGCGTGCTAAGCGCTACCATGGCCCGGGGAAGCCATCTCCAGATGGAGTAGAGTAGGCCATCACGTTTGACGGTCTGCTCTACCTGACCCCGGTCCATGGCTGGCGGCCTGCGGTGGCCTCATAGGCTGCCACAGCTACCCATCAGAGTGGTGGATGGGCCATGCTCAGCAGAGTGGGGGGTTTGGCCTGTGGACCCATGTCCACATGCTGTCCCACCCTCTTCCCAGCCTGGGTCGCTGATACATCTGTTCAGTGGCCAGGCCAGATCCTGACTGGGGTGAGGTGCCTCACCTCAGCCAAGATCAAAGCATGATGGTGGCATGCTCCATCACATTTGAAAATACCCTTTGTTAGTTCTCTCACCTTCTCTCTGAGTGAGATCATCAGTTCATGGAAGCCAAAGGCACAGCTCCCATTGATTTCGATTGAGTGGGGAGTCACACCCTCTGTCTTATCTTTTATTAGCATACTTAGCGCTTGTGAAAAATACAGAATACAGAATTAACACTCCTGAAATCTGAAATAAATCAATAAGAACAATGATAGGCAGGAAGTAATCATTTGCTGTTCTTCATACAGATATATATTAAAATATCATTATTGGTGGTGGAGGTATTGATAGCAAATAATATGTAAAAGAAAATATTTTGTTAGCAACAGGGAAGTAAATACTTGGAAAATTTGAACTGACTCTCTACATCAGTCATTTGACACAGTTGCCATACCTTTGGCTTTTTTAATTTGTTTTCATTGGTTTTGGTTGGTTAGTAATTTAAATGCAAATATTGGGACATCCAATATATGATATAGGTCAACTAGCATGTTATTTACAAATGATGTTTATGGTTTGCTTTATGTGAACAATATTGTAATAAATTACTAAATTGTTTATACTATTTATCATGGCAAGACCTAGAGGTTTATGGATATACTTTTCTTTCAGTTAATTTTTGATATGATGAATGATTTGTTGATGGGCTCAGATGTGTACATATATATACATATATTTATATACATACTTTTGGTTTAGATATATTTTATATATTTGAGTTATTTAATAATATATATACAGGGTTGTTTTATGTTTTGTAATTATTGCATTGTATCCCATTTTAGATTTTGTTTGAATTATCCATAAGAAAATCCACGCTATTCTGAAGAAGATGCTTGAGTCGAAACATGTTAATAGCTGATGTGGAATAAAAAGTTTTATATTTAGAACTGTTATTTATATTCAATTGTTGTTATTATTATATATGGATATGACATTAATATAATTCATTGTTATCAATTCCCCAGGTAGAGGGTTTGTTTTTGGGGCATACCTAGTAGGGTATCAAGGGAAATTATTAATAGAACTTGTCAAAATATTTTGAGTTTTCAAGACTTGTCAATATTTTGTGGAAAAAATCATAGCATTTTTAGTTTAATTCTATTAGTTAATCTTGCTGCTGTCAACATTAAAAGTTACTAGCAGAGAAGTGAAGATATTTGAAAGAAACATATGAGTGGTGTATTTGAAAGGAACAATAAATGCACCAATGAAATAAAAGACCCTAGCCATTGAATATGTCCTATGAATGGAACCAGGGTATTGAATACTTCAAGAAACTGTTTCTCGCCAAAGCTCACCAAGGTAGATTGAAACAGATTGACACAACCACAAATATCTGTGGTATTTGGAATTTTTATATTGTATATAACAATATCTGCAAAAAGCAAATGTGCATGGCCTAGGGTAGTAAAATTATCTCCACCTCCCAAGCAAAGGAGGATGGACCACTGTCATCGGGGATTGGTGTTGGGCTTGCGGGCCCTCTCTTCGTTTAGAGGCTGTCCCCCCGTTTGCCCACCAGGCCAGCCACAACCCAATTGCCTGTGCCCGTGTGGGTCCCCACGTGATCAGAAAACCTTCACTGCAATCAGGGAGCTTTCAGAGATCCGCACCCCTAGCCAAGCCTCCCCTTGATCTCCCAGCCCAGTCGTAATGCAGAGAACGTTCTCTGGCCACCTGTAGCTTGGAATACTTTGCAGTGGGGTTGTTTTATATGAAAAAGGTTCGTCTAGGCTCTCACTTAGATAGGAGTACCCCCAAGTGAATTCCCCAAGGCCAAATAATGACACAAGCACACTAGGCTTGATTATAAAACATATATTGAGTACATACAAGTACAAGGCTGTTGATCAGATAGTGCCAGTCAATAAATAAAACATAAAGTCCACGCATTGTAAATCAACTGATATTCCCTGACTGTCTCTTACCCTAAGAGGTACAATACAGGTCCATCAGTTGTTGTTTCAGTCTGGAAGTTGAAGACCGGGTTCAAATCTTAGTTCATAGCCAATTCTTTAGTCCATAGTTTGCAATCTTGCAGCAGCTCCTCTCCTGAGCTGTTAACTTGTTGAAGTCCAAAATGGAAGAGAGTTAATTCTTGAAGAAGAACTTCCTTCTTCCTCCTCACAGGAGGCCTCGGGTCACTTCCTCTGTCTCCTGGCCATTGTCATTGTCATTGTAACAAGGCAGCAAGGTGACCTGGCCGTTGCTTGACAACAAACTACCCACTTGCCATAACAAAGGGAATCTCTTCCCCCACTCTGGCAACTGGTTTCAGCATTCTGATCCCACTGAGCTTACAACCTGTTCACTCTTTATATTACCTTACACATTTCCCCCCCAAATGGGTGCGTTATCTCCCCCAAGTGGGTGTGTGGCCCCCATGTCCCCATGACAACCACTTCATACGTACCGGGATACAGTTAACAAATAGGTATGAGAGGTTGTTAGATGAAGGGAGTGACCTAGATGTGGGAGGTTTGACAATTGGAAATGATTTGACACAGAAGTCTAAATTAGTAACACCGCAAGGGAACAAAACCCAGAGAGATGATATAGGGAAATTTGTATCCCCAGCAGTGAAAGCCCATATAGTAGAGACTCAGGAGAGAGCTAAACGGGCCCATAGTCCCAATTTGTTCCCAGTACCTTTAAAGTCCATTCTACATGAGGGGAAAAATGACTCCTCAAATGAATTCATAGCTAAGCATGTTATGATTACAGCGCAGATGCTACAATATTTATTTTCACAATTGAATATATTGACATTGAGGGTGACTGAGTTATCAAAATGGTTGGAGATATCTAACCCCTTAAAGCAACAGAGAGGTAGTAATTGGGGTTCCTGGGAGAGCTCTACAGTGGTGCAGCCACAGCAGAGCAACCAGTACCAGGGGCAGCTGCAGGGACAGAGGGAATGGGTGATACTTGAATGTATGGATGATCCGGGCCAATGAGTGCCTACTATGCATCAGAGAGCTCCAAATAAATTGACTCTAAATATCGCCCCTACCCTGCATGGGAATTTACCTTTTTGGAGCATCCCTCTGGAGGTAGCAGAACATCAGAGGGTATTAACCCAGTTGCCAGTTACTAATAAAGATATAATGAGGATTGAATTGCCAGGCACTTCTAGGACTAGGAGAAATATAATTTTAAGCCTCTCCAATTCTAATTTAGTAACTGATATTAAGGGAAAGGAAAAACATCTTATTTCTTGTGGCATATATCCTTCCTTAGTGTATTATCCAAAAACGCTGACCAATTTGATAAGTCAGGTAGATAATGTGCATAAAGCTACTAGGAGTGCAAATGATGTACAGATAGGTCAGAGAAGGAAAGCCACACCAAGTGAGAAGTCTTCCAAGCAGCCTCAGATATATATGGATAGACAAAAGTCTCAGGAAGAGGAGATGGAAATTCAACTGAAGTCTCCTAATCATCTTGAGCTTCATGATGAGAAATATATTGAGTTTAGCGATAGGAATCCAGGTAAAAGTTTACTAAGAGACAATCAATCAATTAATCAATTAATCCTGGAACAGAATGTGGAACAGATTTTTGGTGGGCCTGGGTAAATTCGCACCTACTGACGCTAGGTTTCTCAGAGGCTTTCCAAGGGGTGATACAAGTAACATAGTCGTCAAGTTACTCAAAGTATGGATATTAGATATAGACAGACAGGACTTGAGGGCTGCTGTTAATAAGATAAGATCTTCTACATATTATAAATATCTAATACCTCCTAGAGGGGGTGCCCATTATATATACCAACTAGAAGACCCGGCACTAAGAAAATCTTTCACCAGATTGCGATTGCAAGCTATTCCATCCTCAGTACTAAAGGGGAGATATGATAATACTCCATATGAAGAGCGTATCTGCCTATGTGGTAGGGAGGTGGAGGATTTGGCACATTATATGCTAAAATGCCCCCTACATACAAAGCAACGTAGTCAATTGCAGCTGGTTGTATGTTGGAAACTATGGTGGCTGTTGATTCGACAATTGCAGTATTTATTAAATGATACTGATCCCGTTAGAACAAAGGCAGTGGCAATTTATGCAATTAGGTCTATCGTTACTCGAGCTAAAGTCGAATATAAGGGTTGGAGGAATGCAGAGAAGGTAACTAGCTGTTAAATTAAATTAAATTGCAAGTGTGATAATATTGAGTCTTCCCTAGATGCCCATGTTATACCATCATTCATGAAACTGAGGACCCATGACTGCTATTTAAATGGGAGAACTTTGTTAAAATTATTTGTATATGTTAATATGTATATGTATGTATAGATATCATGTGATGTTTGTAATTTGTTTTGGCCATGTGGCCTACAATAAAATTATACCTACCTACCATATCTATGCCCTATGACTTCCTCTTACATTCATCCCAGCGCAAACAAGTAGAGATGAAACATAATCCAGTAAACGCCATAAGAGTTTCCTAAGTGGAAGAAGTTCAGTAATCTGGAACCCAATCCAAGATATATTCATGCACCAAGTGCAGGTTGCACATACACACCAAGCACAGGATGTTCACACATACCATGCACTTGATGTGCTAGGGCTGAAATGAGCTGCAATACTTTTACTCATGAGTAATTTTGCCATATCGGGAACTAGGATCAATTTCCTGACATTTTCCCAATACTGATACGATTTCTTGATTCCTGCAAATAATGTGAGATACCATCCCAATTTACTAACTTTCCATTTACTATTTACTGCATGTTGTTTACCATTCATTTACCACTTGTTACATTTCCCCGGGTACCATTTTATTTCCAGGTTCCTGTCTGTTCATTGTTTCCACATTTCTGAGCCAATCACTGTACAAATAGCCTACTCATTATCCTCCCCCACCTGCTCAAACAAATTTTTTTTTTAAAAGAGTGCCTCTATTTCAGTGTCTCCAGTCAGAAGTGTTGTTATATATTGTTCCCTTTTCTGTGACCAATCTGCAACTGGATTGCAGATTTGTAAAGGAATCTGCATACCAGCCAATGAGTGACAAGGAAGTACTAGGGGAAATAGAATGCAGAAATAATAGAAAAAATGCAGTATTACATCGGTATTACCTCTTGAGATTTGGAATTGACAACAAAGCAGTAAACAGGAAACGGGTAAGTAAAAAGTCGGTAAAATAAGAACATAAGAAGTGCCATATTGCGTCAGACCAATGGTCCATCTAGTCCAGTATCCTGTCTCTGACAGTGACCAATCAAAGCGCTTGGGAGAAGCACCCAACAGGTCACAATGGGAGATCCATTCCCTGTTGTTTTCCCCCAGCTTCTGTCATGTTCCCTGATCCTGTCTGGCTAATAGCTGATAATGGACCTATCTTACAGAAACTTGTCCAAACCTCTTTTAAACTCAGCTATAGTACTGGCCCTTACCACAGCCTCTGGCAGTAGATACTGGCCCTTACCACAGCCTCTGGCAGTAGAGTCCACAACCCAATTATACACTGAGTGAAAAAATACTTTCTTTTATTTGTTTTAAACTTGCCACCCATGAGTTTCATAGAGTGTCCCCTACTTCTAGTACTACCTGAGAGGGTAAATAACTGTTCCTTGTTTATTAGTTCCACACCAGTCGTGATTTTATAGACCTCTATCATATCACCTCTCAGTCATCTCTTCTCCAAGCTGATGAGTCCCAACCTACCAAGCCTCTCCTCATACGGGAGCCCTTCCATGCCCTTGATCATTTTCGTTGCCCTTCTCTGCACCTTTTCTAGTTCAGCTATGATACTGAGAAATGAGATTCAGTTGAGACATTCTTGAGTCTTGATTTGACTGAGACAGTATCAGGAACTGGGATTTTGACAGGATTTCCCATTTTTGCAAAATCTAATTTCAGCCCTAGTGTGCACACATCCTGCACTTGGTGCACATGCAGTATGCACTTGGTGCATGTGCGCACCTTGATTGGCCCCTTGGAGGTTTTAAATTGAACACTAGGAAAAAAATATATCCTAGTGAATATGGCTGCCTCATCAAGGAGATGGACTACATGACCTCACAGGTGTTTCTAATTTCTGATACTATAACAGAGCAGATAGCTTCTTTTGACAAACTAGTCCAGCAATGAGTGATGTCATCAGCTGCAAATGGATACACAGAATGTGGAATTTTCCTCCTGATAATAAATAAATAAATAAATAAATAATTTTTTTTAAAAATAAATAAATTAAAAAAATTTAAAATTTTTTTAAAAAATTAAAAAAAATATTTAAGTCTATATATTGTGCTTCTGATACAGGACCAGATTTATAGCTATACTAGCTAGATCTTGACTCAGCAGCCATCTTTTCAAACATCCTTACAGCCTGTTTCCTACACATTTTTATAAGCCTGTCCTTTAGAATAGCTACTGCAACAACAGCAACCTAGGAGTGTGCACTCCAGGGAAAAAAAAAAACCACAACGCTGTATTTTGGACACTTTTTACACAGAAAACTTGCTAAAATCATCTCTGCATTTTTTCTGACCCATGTAACTACTGAAAAGTAAGCTAGTCATGTGCTGCTCACAATGTGAATGAAAACCGTAGTCTACTGCAGTATCAAATCTCAAATGATACTGATTCTATAACAAGTATGCCAAGTACACTTGTCTAGAAAATTGAATTGGCTTTGACTTATTAGCAAATACAAGCTGCAAATAGCCCTTGGCCCGCCAGTAATGGTGGCCAGTAAGGACCCTTGTCGGTCTCCCTAGGAGGGAGAGACAAGACAAGGACAGCCTGCATGCCTATTGCAACAAACACTTCTGCAACAGGTGATGAGAGCAGGGTGACCTGGGCAGTAGGAAAAGCAAGTAGGCCCAACTCAGGTCACCCCTGGCAACAAGGCTTGCCAGCCAACCAGGAGCATGGGCTGCGAAGGTCCTCCCCCCTCCAGAGGGAGGGGTTTCCCCACCCGCTTGGAGGCTCCTGCCTCATTGCAGAGGCAGGAGTCGAAGCAGCAAGAGGCTTCTCCACCTGCTCACTATACTGACAGAGATCAGTAGCATTGGGGCCTCTAGCCCAGCGTGAGTTGCCCCCTCTTCCCCGCCTCCAGTTCTATCTCCTTGTGGAGTCCCGAGGAGCGGGCTGGAGAGCAGAGAGAAGCATCTTCCCCAGCCCTCCTCTGCAAGGTGCATGATCTTCTGCCCTCCTCTCTTGAGGAGTCGGAGGGTTGTGGTGTGGCCAGGCAGGGAATCACCCCTGCTGGGCTGTGGTAGCACATTTCACCCCTTGGCCTGTCCTCGGCTGCCTCGCAGCTTCTCTGAGACCTTGGACGGGGCACTAATTCTTTAATGCATGCTGCTTTAGCAGCTTACTTACCCTCATGTAGGGTAAGCCAGCCCTTTAAGGATCCGTGACCTGAACCTGAACTTTGGCCTGCTTTTCCACCCCCACCCCAGGGACTATAAGAACTGAGGTCTGGGGCAGCTCAGTCAGTCAGTACCTGGCGCTAGGAAAGCATAGCTTTAGGCAGAGCTGTCTGGCTACTGGGAGGTTTCCAAGGTCCTGACTTGGGAAGAAGGAGGAGAGCTTGGATGCAGGGCCTGCTGTAAGACCGTTGATCTGACCAAGTACAGCACTAATTATGTTCTTATGTTCTTATGTTCTTAAGTGAGACAGGAAGAAAGCCATACGAGTTCAGCTAACTTCAGTATAAATTTCACGGCAAAACAACTACACTTAACTTTGCAAATTGAAGGCTCTATTCAACTTTCACAGTTCACAACCAAAGGACAGGATTATTTCCCAGATACTCCTTTCCTGTTCTTTAAGTATATATTTTTAACCCTCATCTGAAACTCTATCAGCCTCTAAGTTAAGTAGAAACTACCTAAGTATAAGCGTTTTCCTTTGCTTGTTTGTGCAATATGTTGCCAGCAGAGTTGATTGATCATTTATGATAAATTCCTGGACATGG
Organism: Sphenodon punctatus; assembly: GCA_003113815.1. Lineage (NCBI taxonomy): Eukaryota > Metazoa > Chordata > Lepidosauria > Sphenodontia > Sphenodontidae > Sphenodon > Sphenodon punctatus. The sequence continues at coordinate 1,683,949 of QEPC01009236.1, forward strand.
TGCTCTGTCACTACAGTGTCATATGTAGCCCTCCCCTCTCCACTCCAGTTTCTTGAGACCTGTCCTTTGATAGGCAATTGACAGGTACTCCAGAGAACCCAATTTTGTTTATGGTTTCAGCAAATACACCACTTCATCAAAAAGATGTAATTGACACTCATGCCAAAATTAATTTAATATTGAAAAGATAGAACTCAAATAAACTAAGACAATATTTAACCTCATCAATTATTTAATACTTGGAAATGATAGCATCCATCAGAACATAAGCAGGGCAAACCTAGCCTTCTTCTGCTGCTGAGACTGGAATTGCTTACCATTTGCATCTGGATTGCCTATCTTCCAGTTCCCATTAAGGAAGGATCCTATCCCTCACTGAGGACTGATACAGCTGCTGTAGATCTTGGGTAGGGTGGCCAGACCTCCCCTTTAAAAGAGGATGCTTATGAAAAATACATGGTGCAGGGCTGCATTGGTTCCAGTGCAGCCTTGCACCATGTATTTTTCATAAGTGTTCTCTTTTAAAGGGGAGGTCTGGCCAGCCTAGGCTTGGGTCTGAGACAGCTCACTATCTGCACCTGTCTCTTGTCTATCTTCCAGCTCCCATAAGGCAGTTCTTGCCCTTCGGGTAGCTGCCTGAAAGCAGCTGGTAAAGACTGGTGCCGAAGGCACTGGCTATGTAGTCATTAAGTGTCCACAGGGGCCCTTAGACCTCTCTACATCTGATATTTTATGCTAGTATCTCTTTTCCCTCAGGGAGGTGGGATTTATAATAAGTTGAAGTGAGGTGGTATTTCATATCAGGGATTTGGGTAAGATAGGTGAGTACTGAGTAGGTTGGTGAATGGGATTTTAGAAGATGGGGTTGGGGTGAAAGGAGTACTGCAGTGCCTCAGGGGGGTTCTGGCTTGGGGGCAATGGGATTGAGTGAATTTGCCAGGACACCCCGCCCCCAAGTGAGGTGGGGGGAGGGTTGGTGAAATTGCTGGGATTCTTCAGTGAGAGGGAGGGGTACTGGCATAAGGAGGAGGGGGTGAATTTCCCAAGATCCTTCAGTGAAAGGGAGGGATATGGGCAAAAGGGGGTAAGGAAGGTGGGGTTTGGGGTGAAGGGATTTGAGTCCTGTCCCCTCTGTGAGAGAGCGGGGTACAGGCATGGGGGAAGGGCTGTGTGGGGTTCATGCCAGGGCTTCTATGTGACGGGGGGCGGGTATGTGCATAGGGAGTGAAGAGTTTGGGTTTTATTGGGATGGGGGAAAGGGGAAACGGGTTGAAGAAGGAGAGACTCTCCTTTGGGAGGGCAAGTTTGAGTTGGGGAAGTGGGGGGTTTCTCCCTCCTGTCTCCTTTGCCAACCAGCCTCTGGGGATGCTGGGCATGGGGGTACTCTCCAGCCACACATCACTCTAAGGCTTTGTTGTCCCCCTAAGTATTATTGTCTTTTGTGGGTGGGGATTGGTAATCAGAATCTGAAAGGAGGGCTTTTGGGGGGCAGAGAGGCACTTAGTGCCTGTTCCCGTGTCCCACTACCCTCCTGTCTCAGGATATTTTGGGGTTGAAACCAATGGGGCGGCTGGGGCCCCTGATCTGAAGCTGATACTTCTTAATGTGAGGTCAGTGGCAAATAAATGTCAACCATTTTTGATCTTATTCAGAATGAGGCCACCAACTTCAAATGCATTATAGAGACTTGGCTAAATGAGGCATCTGGGCCTAGATTGTCCCAGGTGGTGCCAGCTGGGTTCTCTGTGCAGAACCAGCCTAGGATTAGGGGCCTGAAGGGGTGGAGTGGCAGTAATCTGTAAAGGCAACCTGGCCTTTTGAAGATATCTGATGCCTAATGCATCTAATATAGAGCATGTCCACCTTGTGTCGGAGGCCAAGGGTAGATTGGGGATTTTGCTGGTGTACTGATCACACCGTTACACAGCAGACTCCCTGAAAGAGATGGCTGATTTGGTCTCAGATGTGGTCTTGAGGTCACACACGACTTCAACATACACACTGAGACTAACCTTTTGCGAACAGAGTGGGACTTCATGGCCTCCATGACAACCATGGGTCTATTCCAAATAATATCTGATCCAACACATGAGACAGACACACAGACACAGATAAAAGTTGATATTTTGCACTAGCCTGGAAACAGGAGTTCCAACTATGGGGTGGGAGGATGGCTTTTGTCATGGCCAGACCATTACGTTCTGAAGGCCCAGATATCTGCTCTGCTATGCCCCCATCAGCTAGGCTGGTCCACCCCTGGTGACCCAATCAGTTTCCAGAATTTTCTGGGGGATTTACTCACTGATCTTGATGACTACTCTGTTGATGGCCCGTGGAATGATATCTTGACCATTACCATTTAGACGGTTGCATCCAGGCATCTGTTCCCACCACTGTGACAACATAGGTCCTCCTTGTATATGGGGACCTGAGGCAGCTGAAGTGGGAAGGTAGGTGGTTAGAGCTCAGGTGGCACTCGACTCATGGTGAAGATGACTGATTGTGGAATATCACAGAGTCTGCAAAGTATCATTCTGAGGAACTGTTCAGGGATGGTGAATGGCTTGGTTAATTCAGTCTGTCTGCACTGTGAACTAGAGAAATCTATTGCCTGTTACAACATTTTTATTAATTACTTTGTAGATAATACTCATATTCACCACAACTTGGTTGCTGCTACTCTGAATGCAGAGTCAGAGTTTGGCGTTTTAGAAGGTCATCCTTGTTCTGTTTCTTTGGATCAGTTTCAATTAGTGTCGCCCACTGATGTAGAGGATGTACTTGGACCAATGCAGGAAAACACTTGTAAATTAGATCCTTGCCTATCCTGACTGGTGAAAGCCAACTGAAGGACATTGGGCCATTGCTTTCTGGGGTTATCAACACCTCCCTTCAGGAGGGTAGCAGTTGACCTGCCTCTGCTCAATAAACCATCCTTGGACACCAATTCCCTGGCCAGCTATCACCCTGTCTCTAAGCTTCCCTTTTTAGGTAAGGTTATTGAATAGGTGGTTGCCCAACAGCTTCAGGATAATCTTGATGCTATCAGATTTGGACCCATTTCAATCAAGTTTTCATTTGGGGTGTAGCATGGAGACTGAGTTTGTGGCCTTGGCTGATGATCTATGCCTGGAGATTGACAGTGGGAATTATGCCCTGTTGATCCTGTCAGGGGCCTGTGTTACAGTTGATTATGAGGTGTTGTTGACATGACTGCAGAACTTGGCAGGGGTGTACGGGACTGCGCGTGAGTGGTTCCATTGGTTCCTCTCTGGGGACCTAAGCAGGTGGCGATGGGAGATTGCTCGTTGTCCCCTCAGAACTTCCCCTATGACGTCTCGCAGGGTTCCATCTTATCTCCCCTTTTGTTCAATATGTACCTGAGGCCATTGGGTGAGATCATTTGGAAATTTGGAGTGAAGCAATATCAGTATGCTGATGACAGCCAGCATTACATTAATCTGACTCAGGTCAAGCAGTCTTGGTGCTTACCCAGTGCCAGGCAGCTGTTAGGGACTGGATGAGGGTGATCCAATTGATGCTGAATCCAGACAGGACTGAAGTGATGATGGTTGACTGACCCTGTGACTTGGAGGGGATTGGGACCCATGTGATCAAAGAAGTCCAGTCCCCTCTAGTTACCCAGGTTCACAGTCTTGGAGTGCTTCTGGACCCCTTCCTGTGCCTCAAACATCAGTTGCGGGTGTGGCCAGGAGTGCTTTTCAACAACTCCATCTGGTGAGGAGGCTGCAGCAGTTTCTTTCTGACTCAGATCTGGCCACCATCATCCATGCCTGCATTACCTCAAGCCTAGATTACTGCAATACGCTTTACTTGGGCTGCCTTTGTTGATTGCTCAGAAGCTGTACCTGGTGCAGAACATGGCGGTGGGGGTGAGTCACCATAAGCATATTAAACCTGTGTTTTATAGTCTGCACCGACTTCCTATCGCTTTCCAGACACAATTCAAGGTGCTGATTTTGTCCTTAAATGCCCTAAGCAGCCTAGGCCACACATATCAGAAAGACTGCCTTCCCTATCATGCTCTACTGTGACCCCTGCAGTCAGCCGGGAGTGCTCTCTTGCAGATATCACCTGCCAATCGTGTTCATAAGACAAAGGTCTGCAGAAGGGATTCTTGGGTGTTGCCTCAGTATTGTGGAACTCCCTTCCCCCGCAGGTCCGTCAGAGCCCAAGGCCATTTTTAGATGAGCGCGGCGGCGCCCGCGCTTGTTTTCAAAAAAGCCGGCAGCCCGTTCCACACGTGACGCTGCCACCGAATACACGCATGTGCGGGCGATTCGCTTCCATTTCCATCCGCGTATAACCAGCCTCGATTGCCGATCCGGTCAGTTCGCGCCCGGAAATGAATGCGCATCGCCCGCGCATGCGTGTATTCGGCGGCAGCGTTACGTGTGGAACGGGCTGCCGGCTTTTTTGAGAAACAAGTGCGGGCACCGCCGCGCTCGTCTGAAAACGGCCCAAGTCTGAGCATAATTCCAGATGCAGGGTAAAACTTCCGTGTTTGGCAAAGCATTTGATAAGCAGGGATAGAGGTTGGGTTGGGTGAGCATAGGGGTGAGTGGGTTTTTTAGGGGATCTTTATTGTATTTTGTGTTTTTAATGATGGAAGACTCCTTGAGCCTTAGAAGAAAGATGAGGCAGAAATTTAAATAAATAAAAACTCTGCATTTGGTCATGGTGGTTGTACTGATAGGATGTGTGCACATTTATTTATTTGTTTCTATGCGCCTGACTTCCAGCATCTGAGATTTCATCAGTACTGCCGCACTTAATCCATGACTTGGAGCCTTGGAGGCATGTGTGTATCCCTTACTGCTCCTTGTTGCTTTTAGCAAAGTCCTGTATATTTTCCCATGCAATGGTGATAGTATATTTCCCAATGCATTCCAACCATTTATGAGCTTAACTGGTACATCTTGCAATATTCCTGCACATTCTATGGTACAGAATAGAGAACATACTGGACATTGAACAAATAGCATCATTCCTGGACTGTCCAGAACAGTCCTGGACATCTGGCAACCCTAGTTGCCGCCTATTATAAACCAATTCTCAACTCTCTTCATCAAAGGCCTTTTAAGTCAAACACTGTGACTAATTTTAAAAACATAGCTTCTGTGATTTTTATGACCAAAAGTAATCCTGGTAATTGTGCTCCAGAATCAGGATTTGAACCATCAGCTCCATACCATATACAATACTACCCCATTGGCTAAGTACATTTGAATGTAGACTATCAAGCTACACAGAATGCAGGTCTGTTCCATTTTGTAAAATCCCATGTCTGTATAACTTAGAGTTATAGATAAATTACCAGACAATACTGTATTTTTTGCCTAAATCTGTTTATCTGAGGGACTTATTATTCCATTAGTTTTGTTTGATTCTATTTCTATTTAATTACTATTTATACAGTGTCAACAATGCACTAGTCACTTTATACTTAGCAATAATATTTATTTAGCCTGTTAAAGTGTGCAAAATACTTTATATTTTTTGTTTTATTAATCTTTGCAACTTCCCTGTGAGGCTGAATTTTACAGATTCAGATTCCCAATTTACAGATGGGGAATTGAGGCTGAAAGTTATGACTTACCCAAGGCTTTGAATGAATCCAAGGCCAGGCTGGAATTTGATCCTAAGTCTCTCAGGCCTAAGCTTTGCACTTTATAAGCAAGGTGGCAGTAAAATCACAAGCCATTTAAGGCAATGGGAATTTTGCCCTGGGAAAAAGTTTGCTAAACGTATCCCACATAATTTACAGTCAAAAGGCCCAGTTCTCCAAACACTATTGAGGTTAGGGCCTACTTCCATAAGTAGTCGCAAAAAAGCCAGTGGGATTCATCATGATAACATCAAATTTAATAGTAGGCATCTAGTTGTCCTACATTTATATTATTTCCATATCTCAGAGGAACCCAAGCTATTGTTTGGGACACCAAGTGGAGTTGTCCCAACTCCCATCTGTACCATCTGCAAGAAAGGTCACTCACAGGTCCTTTTTGCATAGATGGGTTCCCCCCCCCCCATGTGTGTGTGTGTGTGTGGGGGGGTCCGTGCAACCACTGCAGCAAGTGAGTGGTGGTGCGTGTGCACTCCCACACTCCACCCTCTTCCACCTATCGCCCATGCATGGAGAAATGGGCTCCAATGGCGGATGCACCATGCATGGAGATGGGTGGAGGTAGATGGAGGTGGGTGGGCGTCCGTGTAACAGACCGCCCATGCACCCCCCCCACTGGTCCGTTTGAAAAGGAGCACAATCACACTGATATTTTTTATACAATCACACTTCATGTTTTGTTGAAAACTATAGTCATGGCATTATATTTAAATCCTAAAATAGGGTCACATGCAAAATTTTAGGGACCACTGCCCTAGCTCATCTCACTTTATCATACAGTCCTTCATTATTGTCATCTGAGCCTCATTTCCAACTAGCTTTCTTTGCCTCAGTTAGACTGCATAACTGCATAACTATTGTACATAATAAATGTTGAGCAACATTTTGGTGCTAAAAATGTAGTAATTTTAAAAATTGTTATTATTGCGGGGGGGGGGATTACCTTCTCTGGGTAAGATCAATGTTTTCTATATAACCCTTTCATATTACAATTAGGATGCAAGACGGATGATTGCTTTGCATTTGGAGGAAAAAATACTGTAAGATAAAAATCTATAAATAATTAGTGTTAAACAACTTTGTGTGCTTTATTTATTGTGCTTTTATCATACTTTTGGAGGCAAATAAAATAATCATTTTATGCTCTGCTAGCTTCCTAGAGTGTCAGGATCTTAGTAGGCGTAATTTTTGTTCAAAGTCGAAAGAATAAAAAAAAACACTATACTGATACAGATTTGTATTAAACATGTTTTCTTCATCCTTCCTTTAAAAGCAATAAGAAATACCTCCAGTATACTACAGAGCAACAGCAAAATAATGGCTGCTCTTTTAGGTTGGAAGAATTGAAAGGAGAACATTTCCAGGTATTATTGCAGTTTTATTGAACTGTAAAATTATAGAAGTTAATACTAACTGCAAACCATAAATAAGGAATATGTAAGCAATCAGGGTCCTGAGCCTGCTAGAATTAGACCATCCACTTAAATAGGAGTCAAAGCACCCACTTAAGTTTTTCCCATATTAAGAAACTGTTAATGTGTTAGGTTTCTCTCCAGACTTCAAAACTGAATGAAACAAAAGTAAATACTGTAAATACTGTAAATTCTGATATTCCATTCCATTCCATTCCATTCCATTCATTATAAATCATTCAGCAAAATTTAGGAGTAATACAACTGTTATAGCAGTGGAAGGGCAAATTATATATATATATATATATATATATATATATATATAAATGTTTAATATATATAAACATTAAAATGTAAAGAGATGTAGATAGTCACTTCTACTGAGAAGTATAAATCTTCTATAGTGTTCCTGCAAGAATATGCATATGCCATTTTGCAGTTGATATTATATAGTCTTTGGTATATTTTACTGTGAGTGTGAGAAGTGCAGCATCATAGGGTGAAAACATACATGACAGTAGCCCGCATTGTCCTACTTTGATCCAGGACTCACCTGCACATTTGTTCCATCCCTGCCAGATGTGGGCCTGTGTCTGCCCCAGGGCATGTTGATGGCTGCTAAGGGATGCATCCTCTGGAAAAATTCAAAGATGCATCTGGGCCAAAGCCTGCCCACCTGGGCCAATCCAGGTCTGCATGTCCAGTAGGCCTGCCCAGACCCGCTGCAAGGTGCAGCCAGTGGATCGGGCCCCTGCTCTCACTCCGGCTCTGCCAACCAGCTGATGGGGCGGGGGAGCTGAAGGAACACGCTCATCCAAGCCCCACTGAACAGCTGATCGGGGGTCCTGGAGGAGCGCACTCATCCTAGCCCCACTGAACAGATGATCCGGGCTCCTGGAGGAGCGTATTCATCCCAGCCCCACTGAACAGATGATTGGGGGTCCTGGAGGAGCGCACTCATCCTAGCCCCACTGAACAGATGATCCGGGCTCCTGGAGGAGCGTATTCATCCCAGCCCCACTGAACAGATGATTGGGGGTCCTGGAGGAGCGCACTCATCCTAGCCCCACTGAACAGCTGATCGGGGGTCCTGGAGGAGCGCACTCATCCTAGCCCCACTGAACAGATGATCGGGGGTCCTGGAGGAGCGCACTCATCCCAGCCCCACTGAACAGATGATTGGGGGAGCCTGGAGCTCCAGGCCCCCTGACTAGCTATTTGTTGTACTCATCCAGCTGCCAAACAGCTAATGGGTTGCAGAAGCACACACATACCCCATCAGCTGTTTAGTGGCAGCCCTTCCTAGGGCCCAATCCTACTGCGCCACGTTGGCCCAGGAGTCCTGTCTTATGTAGACAGTGGCCCTGGGCATGAAGGGACCTATGCTGGCAGCCAGCACACCCAGATTAAAAGTTGCTCATGTGAACAGCCCTCCCCACCAACCCAAGGAGTGGTGGCTGCTGTGGTTCACCCTGGGGAACCACCTCACTGCTGTAAGGGAAAGTGCAGAAAGGGGCTCTGGGAAGGGAGTGCAGCAAGGGACTCTGGGAAAAGCCACAGTATAGAAAGAGCTTTGCTTGCAGAAAAGTTGCAGACTAAGAAAAGAACTGTGCAGCTGGATAGCCTTGACGGCAGGAAACTGTGATAAGGAATGAACAGGATGAGGCTGGGAAGAAGAACATAACATGCACAGAAAAGATAGTGAAGCAACTAGTGATGTAACCCATAGCCTTGCTTTGACTAGACAAAGGAACAATAGAAATGATGCATGGCAAGTGGAAAAACCCAGCTTTCAACCTGTATTGAGCATGTGTGAAATGATGCTTCTGTTTTGGTATAAAAAGCTTTGGGGGCCGTCCCAAAGCAGCTCTCCTTTGTAGAGCCTGCTAACGCGTTAGCACTCAATAAACTGGATTACATTTTACCCTGACTCTGTGTACTGCCTCGAATTGGTGAGCCCACCCGAACCCAGTGGATTCAAGGGAAAAATCCACAACAATTTCTGGTGTCAGAAAGTGGGATTCGAGGAACTCAGGATCCTTCGTGGATACCTGCGGTAAGTGTACTTTATTGCAGAGTTGATAATCCGGCGGCGGGACGCCGTCCGCCGGGTCGCTGGTGTAGGAAACCGGACTTGTTCCTCTTTCCCTCAAAAGCGTTTTGGGTGTTGTTGTTGTTGTTGAAGGAAATACCTAGGTAAGAATTAAGAATTAAATAGCTAGCAAGTAATAATGGGAAGCAACCAGTCGACAGTGGCTTCCCCTGCTGATACTCCAGCCACGTATATGGCTAGGCAGTACGGTAAATCGGCAGTAAAATGAGGTAGAGAAATGGAATTTTTATACTCGGGACCAGCCCGACTTGCAGTTTCCTTCTGCCGGTTCACTTTGCATCCCAGTCCTAACTCATTTGAGACAAAACCTCGAGGTGAACCACCCCAAGCAAATGGGGGTATGGTTCCTATGGGACGATGAGGCAAACTGAACCGATGTTCAGAAGCGTTATTGCCTGCAAGTTTGTTTAACGGCCGTATGCAAGGCTCCCCCAGTAACATCTGGCATGACTCCTGTGCCCGATCCACCGGGGGATTCCTTGCTTGATTTCAGGCCACCGTGTTATAATGAACCTGTCCCTTTGCTTCTGAACCCCCAATCCCCAGGCTCCACCACCCCAGCCTGTTCCATTGCCCCCTCCTTCACCGCTGCCACCCCAAACTCCAGGTGGCACGAACCCTCGAGGCGCAGAACCAAAAACTGCAGGAGCTGCAACTCCGGGGGGGGAAGCAGGGAAAGCTCCTCAAAACTTTGACTCTGGCTTCTGGCACTAGCAGTAGTGATGGAGTGCTTGAAGATTTTCTCCTGTGTAATTTGAGCTAGTGGCTGTTGGCAGTGACTGATGTGGAGTTTCCTTGTGTAAAATTTTGTGGTGTGTATTGTTTTCAGTTAATATTGTTAAACTAAAGTGCCTGGGGGAAGTGAAAGGGTTAATAGTTGAAGTAATTGTGTGAAAAGGAATTTGTAGAAATTTCTGTGTGAAGTCCCCAGTTTGATCCCCGGGCTCAACCCTTTATCCCGGCAGCAATGAACCCAAGGGCTGTACTACCAGGGGCAGGAAGGAAATCAGGACCTTTCATGAGGAGACGCGGCCTCAGCCCTGATCCTCCTGAACCTGGAGTCAGATGGCACTGTTCAGTTAACCTTGGATGGGGCAGAGGCCCTTTTTAATTGACACCGGGGCTACGCGCTCCATGGTGCACGCTTCTACTTTTCCCCGGTTGCCGCTCTCACACTCTACAATTGCATGTGTGGGGGTGGAGGGTAATTCTCAGCGGGTGCCTCTCTCGGAGCCCGCCACTGTAACTATCGGCCCGCTCACAGAGAGACACTCGTTCCTTGTGAGTAGACATACTCCAGTGAACCTTTTGGGACGGGACCTCCTGTGTAAATTGAAAGCCTCAATTCATTGCTCGCCTGATGGCATGTATTTGACTTTTCCTGATCCTGAGACAGCTTCTAATCTCATAATGGCCCTTGCTACAGAGGATTCTGGGTCCCCGCTCCTGACTGATCACCAGCAGCGGTTGGATTCCCTCCCTTCCTCTTTGTGGGCAACCTCCCCTGAAGATGTGGGGTTGCTGCAAGGTGTGGCCCCATTGCAAATAGCTGTCAAACCAGGACTCCCGTACCCTTCTGTGTCTCAGAACCCCCTTTCAGCTGAGGCTGTCAGGGGAATACAGGCTGTTATTAACACTTTCCTTGAGGGAGGCATTCTTATTCCTGTCTCCCCCGTTAACAGTCCTATTTTACCTGTTAAAACCTGTTAAAAAAGGAAACCGGACACACCCTGATGGATCCCCGGTTTACTAATTTGTTCCACCCGGACTTTCGGGCTAAAATCGGCAATCACATGGTTAAAAAAGGCAATTAGCAATGGAGCTGTCAGAATTTTTACAGCCGGCACTTTTAAAGAGCCAGACCTGAATATTTTTACCAATTTTTGAACAGCGTTTTGCAAACTTTCTTCACCAAGCAAGGAGTAAAACACTGTATTTGCTAGACTAACAAGCCTCCAAACAATTCATTAGAACCTATGAGCTCAGATACAAGCTTCTGGCCAATTCCAGCAGCAAAGCCCAAGCAAAGCATATTTTAAAAAAATAATTAAAAATTGAAACAAATAGGGTGTCGTTACTCCCAAAGCCAAGACCTATGCTAGTGTTGATTTGTATGATTATTGGTTCACTTAAAGGATTGTATAGGAATGTTTTTCCACTGCCGCGCTCTTCTTAAGTGACAGGGACTGAGCAGTGAAACACATCAGTAGCAAGGCACAGCTTGTAGACTGGAAGGTTAACGAAGGGTAAAAAAATGCAAAGTGTTAATACTGTCTCTTACAGTGACTCACAGAGAGCCCCAAATAAAGAAAGAAATAGAAAATAGTATTTTGGGCAGGAAAGTAAAATAGGAGAAGGATTATGGAATGTAAACAGCAAGTAGCTGTAAAAGAAGGTTAAAGAAGAATTATGTAACAGGAAGCCTCTCGGTGAACCAATAAAGCAGTGAAAGATTGTAACTAGACGAGGAATTGGCAATTAAGCAAACACCAAAATATCATTTCAACATCTAAACTACAAAACAAAACTAGTACCTTTTGGTGTTACTTGCTGGCACCAAAGTTTGTTCTTTATGTCATTTTCAGATTTGTTCTTTGTTGTCATCTTCAAATTAAAAGCTCCCAAAAGTAATTAGCAGTAATTAAGGTCCAAGTTTTAAAAGTTTGTAAAAAAACCATAAAAATCCAGCACTGAAGTGCAAATCCACAGACCGTCTGGAAGCTGCCTCTAACGAAAATCTCAAAGACTGTTCTCCCTTATCTGCAACTTTAATAGTTTACATTCCTTTTTCAAACTTTTCAGGCAAGCAAGGAACAGCAACAGTTTTCCCAATAGGCATTTCTTTCCCAGGGGGAAAAACCATGCAGCCCCTGCAATGGTTCACATTGTAAAATGCCCGATTACTGTTTTATTAAATTGCAGCTTTGCAAAAATAGCACATTAAATCAGTCAAATTATTACTGCTGATTTTAAGCAGTAAAAAGGCCCCAAATGACCCAAAACAAAATTGAAAATTTTCATGCAATAATGGACTGGTCTGTA
>QEPC01009236.1:1700084-1712545 GCA_003113815.1 Sphenodon punctatus
ATAGCCTTGCTTTGACTAGACAAAGGAACAATAGAAATGATGCATGGCAAGTGGAAAAACCCAGCTTTCAACCTGTATTGAGCATGTGTGAAATATGCTTCTGTAGTTTGGTATAAAAGCTTATGGGGGCAGTCCCAAAAGCTAGCTCTCCTTTGTAGAGTCTGCTAACGCGTTAGCACTCAATAAACTGGATTACATTTTACCCTGACTCTGTGTACTGCCTCGAATTGGTGAGCCCACCCGAACCCAGTGGATTCAAGGGAAAAATCCACAACACTGCCAGCACATGTCTTTTTCATCCATACACGTGCATGCATTAGGGAAGAATTATATGTGGTTAGCAATCAAACTATCCAGTACCAAATTACATAAGAACAACAGGATATTACAGGAACACAACAGCGTGGGGGTGAGGCCAGTTGGCTGATGGCCGGACTCGATCCTAACTGGGAAGCAAGCAGCTTCCCAGTCTGGATCAGTTTGTGTCAACGGTGCTCCACCACTACATATGTTAACAGTACACCCAAGAATGGAAGCCAAAGTCATGCAACATGTCTCCACCCACAAATAGGCAGATGTCAAAGGTGCTTTCCTAAGTGGAAAAGTTGAGAGAACTGTCTATAGTACTGTAGACTATAGTAATGTAACTAATATGCCAATGGCTGCTATGCAGACTTGTTGTTGTCCAAGGCTACTGAGGGACGAACAAGAGGTAATGAGTTTAAGAGGCATGAAGAAATACTTATGTTAAATATTAGGGGACAAAAATCCAATCAGAGGAATAATTAAACAATCTAACAAGTTAGCAAGGCATAGGTGGGTTGGGGAGCACCCATCCTTGGAACATTTAAAAATAGACTGGATAAACAAAGACAGTTTAGCGCCTGGGGACTGATGTAACTGTGGATAATTTCAGACGTTATGAAATCGCTGCTCACCACAGTGAATCCCAGTGAATTCCCTGTGATGGCAGCGATCACGGTAACGTCTGTTTGATCCCCGCCAGATGTTCATCATGGTGAATTTCTGGTGGGGATCAAAGCTAATCATGGTTCGGGACCTTTGGCTGGCCGGAGGTCCAGAACCGTGGTTAGATTGGCCACGATCCAGGACTATGCCAACAATGGCGGCGCTGCACGTCTACTTGTCAGCCCCGTCCTGGAATTAGGCCCCAACTATGGGACGGGGTCGGGCGCAGCGGCCTGATTGGCTGCTACGCCTGCCCATCTCCCCGTGGGTGGGTGGCCGACGGAGGGCAGGGGGGTGGGGCTGTGCAGCCGCACATTGCGTCGCACAGCCTCACCCCCTCCCTGAACCCCGGTAGGAATCGGGCCGGCACGTCTAAAGGATGGCAGGCCTGATCATGGACCGGGATCAGAGGCGGATCCCAGTTCAGGGTTCAGTGTGATGGGCCAAACGGCCCATCATGTTTGAAATTACCCTGTGTGCCTATCTCCACATCCTTCTGCACTGTCAAAGGCTTCATTGAGAATCTGGTCCAGAGATTCAGTGACAAGGTTAGACTGGCCCTTTTCAAATGGGCCAGTGGTGCGGGGTTGATGGGTGAGTGCTGCAGTGCATGGGTGCTGCATGGAGGTATGCTTCCATGAACCCCCACCCACCTCTACCCTTCTCCATGCATGGGGCATTGGCACCAGTTCCTCCGTGCATGGGTGGAGGTGGGTGGAGTGTGGAAGCATGCACTCACCCCCACCCACCACCCGTGGTGTTCCTACGGGCACCCACCCATCTCGCCCACACCCACCACGGCATTCACACAGGCGCCCAGCCCACCTGCACACATGTGCGTGGGGGGAGGGGGGCATCCATGTGAAAACAGCCTGTGAGTTCCTTAAGAAGGACCCATATCTACATGTATATTAGTAACACGTAACCCAACGGTGCCCTAATTCATAGGGGAATTTTAGGGCACCAATACAAATTAATAGGAACAATTGTCAATTAATTCAACACCCCTTGAATCATATTTGAAAACTGTGCCCAGTGGGTCCTTTGAACTTCCAGCTGTTAAGGAAGAGGAATCAAGAGGTCTCTAATGGACTGAGTAAGATGGAGACCAATAAACCCTGAGCTCTAACTGCATTTCTGATGGAGACCAGTGGAATGGCATTGGGTGACTCATGTAACATCTCTTTCTGGGTTCCCCATTTGTAAATGGGCATATCACCTCATACCTGCTTACTTTATAGGGCTGTCATAAGGACTAATAGTTAATGTGCATGGAAATTTTTTGAAAATGCAAAACCCTAGAGAAGCACTTAGTATTATCAAGTTGTCCCACTTAAATGTACGAAGTCAATTCAAAAGATTCCCCCCACACACACTTTTTTTTTTTTTTTTTTTACTGTTCTTCAAAACTATTTTCTGTTGGTTGCCGAATCCTTTAGATCTTAATGAGATCTTATTAAAAAGAAGTTGATCTCATTATATGCTTCAGAACTGGAAATGGACCGGAACAAAGCCCTACATCTCACTTCTTGAGACATAGGAATGCACATGAATTTGGATCTGAATTTTGGAGCTTGCAAGCCCTAATGAGATTGGTAAGGTCAGAAACCAGGCTGTCAATCAAAGCATTTAGCTCCCTATCTTCTTTTCTGTTTGAGTTTGTTTGCTTATTTAGAAATGCCGAATAAGATTGGATGTCATTGCAAAACTACACAACACTCTTGAGGAGGCTGAAATTCTTATCAGCATTCTATCCAAAGCAAATAAATTAAAGAACATTAGGGTTGCATGGCTAAGCAGTCAAACAAAAGAAAACAAAAAACCCCACAAAAAACCACACCCAAACCCCCCAGAAATTCCCAGTTCTGCTTGTATGCACAACTTTGAACTTTGCTCCCCCTGCACATTTGTATTTCCATACAGACTTTAATTACACTATTTATCAAATAATAGAATAGCGTATGATATTTTTCTACCCCTTTAGAAACACACACAGAATATCTGAGTACAGTGTGCTATAATTTGTATGCCAAACAGACTCCACTGAAGTCATTTATATGGTAAACTCAACATAAACCATTTTTACACAATATTCTACAGAGAGTAATAGTAAACATTTGCCAGCAGATATGAAGCTCATACTAGTTTGCAGCTGTATCTGTTTATGAGTTACCTATCCTCCAGTCCCCTAAATTGCTGGCAGGGATTTGTGCATGTGCTCAGCTAAATTAACCAAACAGTTAAGTGCTCCATTTCCTGGACTGCAACTAAGATATTCTTTGCTGAAGGATGGAAAGGAATTTCATGGGGTCTAATTCTGCTTGATGCTGAGCCACTCTGAAGGTACTAGTTAACCTGTGGCTGGATTGAGTCCTTAGTTATCAAAATAAATATCTTGGAGAAGAGAGAATTTACAGAAAAGAAATTGTTAGGCAATTGGTTCCAAACTTTTTGCCTTTCTGACCTCATTTTGAGACTTAGGGCATAATCCTCCATCTATTGAAGTCAATGGGTGTTTTTACATGCACATTTCTCCTGCATGTTTGCTGTTAGATCCTGAACTTTCTTTGTGTCTAAATCACTCACCCACATCTTAAACATCTGGTTCTTTGAACTTCTGCATAGAACTTCTCCCAGAATTGCCTCCATCCCCTCCCCCCACATGGGGGGGTGGAGGCTTTGCCACACCCGCCTAAGGAGGGAGCAGGATGGCTGGTTCAGTGTTTCCCGCTTCGGGAGGCCAAGCGGGCCCTGAGGAGGGAAACAAACGGCACGCCTGGAGTTAGGAGCGCAGCCTGGGTTGCTAGAAGGCCCAGGCTGTGCTTCTATTTGCTGAAGTTGGCATGTGGCCCCTGCCCGACGGACAGGGTCCACGAGCAGTTGAATTGCAGCCCTAGTCGCATTTGGGTCTAGGAGCTGCGTCAGAACGGCACCCACCCCAGCCTCCCCTCTTGCACTGTGGGTCATCTCCGGCCGCCATTTCGAAGCCAGGAAGGAATTTTTCCGATTAACCCAATCAGGCCTGAACACATAGGTTTTTTTTTTCTGTTTTTTGCCTTCCTTACCGTGCATGATATTTGGCTAATTGTTACCCCTTAGTTATTGGGGGTGTTGTGCTCGTTTATCATTGTCACACTCTGGCAGGGGTCCAGTACTGTTAGTTAGAGGGGGTTATAATTAAGAGTCATCTCCTTAAGAGATGGTGAGGCCCACCTGCCGGAAAGCAGGGGATGGCAAGCGGCGGGGCAGCCTCCCTGAGAGGGGTATCATGTTATGACGGTAGGGACAAGTATGGTCCCCCGTCGTCATCTTTATCCTTACTCGCATTTGAAGGAGTGGACCCCCCCCACGGATGGACGGGCTGCTTGAGGGGGAGATGTGTGATCATCTGAGGGGAGGCAATTGAGGGTATATCGAAGCCACCCCTGCATAACATTGGGGTTACTGTTCAGGGTTAAGGTTAAGTACTGGACCCGCATCACACTAGGCAATTTACCCCCCCCTAATTTTGATTCTAATCTGGTTAATAAAGAGCATGGCTGTTTAAACCCAGTACTGTGTCCTGTCTCCTTCAGTGCATTGGCAACTTTTGTGTGTAAAGTTCTCCTGGTAAACTGCTTTGCTCCAGGCAGCTGTGGTCACTTGGCTTCCACGACAGCACCTCACGGTCCTGCTTCCCGATTCCCCCCCACCTCTTTCCAGTGGTCTGCCGTGGGGGGGGCATCAGTCACCAGGGGAATTAGGAGCCCACCACCACTCTTCCCAGCCAGACGACAGAGGGAGGTGCTCTCCCAGCAGCGATCCAGTGCAGGTGTGTGAGGAGGCGGGGCTGCTCCTCCAGGACCAGGTAAAAGCCGACGCAGTGCAAGGCAGCACCGGAGGTACGTGCCAGGGCTGCGCGTGCAAGGGCGTGCCCTTGTGTGCGTGGCCTTAGGCGCCGGGCTGGGCGAGGGGCGTCCTCTCCCTCTTTTGCCACTTGAGTCGACAAGTGGGTTAGTTGGGGTGTGGTGGGATTGATTCCCTTTTCCCCAAACTATGACCAAAAATGGGAAACAGGGTATGGTTACAAGGGCCAGGGGAAGACAGCTCAAATTAGATGATTTTTTACCCAACGGCCAGAGGGTTAGTTCTCCGGCGGAGGATGAGAGCACATTTCCTAGGCTTGATTCTTCAGGACGTGAACCCATTGGGGATTTGCAGACTGGCCCTACTGTTTCCCAGTCATTCCAGTCAGACAGAGGTGGGAATCAGGGGTTGGGGGTGAGCTCATCTGTATTCGGGGAGGCTCCATCTACAGATGCCCTGCTGGAGAAATTGATTGCGGAGGTGGGGGATTTGACCCGTCTGATTACAGCATGGACTAATGGAGCAGAGCGGCAGTTGATAGCAATTCAAACACGCCTCCAAGGATTGGAGGATCTACTCCACGTCTGCAAGGTAGACACAGGAGGGGATAAATATGTCCCCCTTGAGGAGGGGGTTTCTGCGGCAACTCAGACCACAATGTTCCCTGGCCAGTCAGGATTGATGTCTCCCAGACCACAGCTTCCAATTCCGGATTATTATCCCCACTCACGAGGAACAAGCTCCAGTTGGTGCCTATGGCTGTGGCCTTCAGGATTGCCCCCATAGCCCCGGGGAACTTTTCTGATTGGGGCTCTAAGAGTAGAATTCTCTCCCATCTCTCTGATTTATTGGGATATACGGTCTTTGCATATCAGATCTCTAGTTTTGTTCGGCTGCCTAATGTGGATTCTATTCAGTGGATTGTTGTTTATTTTAATGTTCCCTCTATTGTTAAAAGTTTGTGGGTCCATTATAATACTTTGTCTTATTGGGTTTTTTTTATTAGTCAAGTGTATGAAAGACCTGGTCTTGTTCCACTTTTGCCTTATTCCCATTCAGTTAGTGCCTCTTCAGTTGGGCCAAACCATTTAAGTATCCCAGACAAATTCTAACTTGAAATCTCCCATAAGGAGAGTGAGTTTCACAGCCCCAGGGGCCTTAATCAACTCCAAGTCTAAGCATTTGGTACAGAAGGAGGATAGGTTGGAGACCCGGGGAGATCCTTTTTTATCTAGGGATTCCCTGGGTCTTTCTTCATCCGTCCAGCCTCCAGTAGATCTCCCAATGGCCAAGCCCCTAGATAACCAGTTAGTCCCACCTGTTACCCCATTGTTACCTTTTGTGGATACCTCTAGGGTTCCACTGCCCAGTCCATGCTAGGGGAGGTAAAATCTGTTGCCTCCTCAGTCACCAGGAGGGGTTTCCCCAGCCCCTTGGATCGTCAGACCTGTTTACAGTGTCCTATTGTTTAAGCCCCCAGATATCCACTTTCTTTTCAATTAGGGACTTCCCTTTCGAGGCCCTCTATTCTAGATGAATTGCTGTGGATAATGTCTGCAGGGCTGTTGTTCAACAATCCAGGGAGATGGTCTGAAAGTATATGTATGAGAATCGGGGGGTTAGGGCAAATTGAGTCCCCATTTTCCCATTTATAGTTTAGTATTATAATAGCATAGGTTGTTCTTGAATTGTAGTACTGTGATAGGCTAGGGGCCTTGGGAATTGCATCTTGTGATGTATATGGGTCCTAGGAATGCATTTCTGATGGACTAAGTTCTGATAGTTTTATTGTACCAATTTTATAGTAACAAGTGGTTAGGTTAATGAACTGGTTAATGGTATAGTGATATCACTGTACTTCTATTAACATGCTAGTTTAGGGCCTAGGGTAATGGCCTATTTTGATGTAAATAGGATTTATAGGGATTTATCCCTGGTGGAGATTGGGTATCATGTATTTATTTACCCCAATTAGGAATATGTATATTTAAAGTAACTATTAGGAATACTTGTGTGCTGTATGTCTTGTTTGTATTGACATGTGTATGGCCTCGGGCTATGCAAATAAACTATTCCTGGCAGCACCTCACATGTACAGCTGCAGCTACTTTAGGCTGCCTCAGGGCTGTGTGTGTGTGTCTGTCTCTTATACACATCTAGATGTGTATAAGAGACAGCCTCAGGGCTGTGTGTGTGTGTGTGTGTGTGTGTGTATGTGTGTGTGTGTGTGTGTGTGTGAAGAATGCATCCAGGAACTTACATGTGGACTTGTAAATCCAGAAGATTGAAAGACCAACACTTTAAGGTGTGTGTAAAAATGCCTACTGGCTTAGGTTCCATTAACTAATGATAGAGGATTGCACCCTTTCTTGTAATCCTGTGACCTCAGATAAAAACAAAAACATGCAAAATATATAAAATACCTACGAAGATCTTTCCCCATGTAAAAATGGTGTGACCTCGCCTTGGGTGGGAAACTCTGGGTATGAGCCTTCAGAGAAGGGTGGGATACAATTCAAACAAACAAACAAACAAACACTGGTGTACTACTGTCAATAATTATGGAGCAGCCCCTCACAGCAGAGAATCAATCTCTCTGTCATTGGGCATTTTTACACACACCTTAAAGTGCTGGTCTTTCAATCTTCTGGGTTTACAAGTCCACAAGTTCCGGATGCACTCTTTACACACACACACACACACACACACAGACACACACAGAGAGCCCTGATGCAGCCTAAAGTAGCGGCACTATAGACATGAGTAGCTGCCATGGAAACCAAGTGACCACAGCTGCCTGGAAGAAAGCAGTTTACTAGGAGAATGTTTTACACACACAAGTTCTGGGAGAATTTCTATGCCGAAGTTCAAAGAGCCAGATGTTTAAGATCTGGGTGAGTGATTTAGACACACAGAAAGTTCAGGATGTAACAGCAAACATGCAAGAGAAATGTATGTGTAAAAACACCAATTGAAAACATACTATACCACTAAGACAATACAAATAGTTGAAGTGCACAGGATTTAACTATTTCAAGACACTGCACATATGCATCTCGAATGTTAGATAATATTGCAAAAATATTATAAGATCATGAAACTTGCCACATCAAAATGCACACTGGCAAGGGGGAAGAGTTAAGGCATACCTGCTAACATGTGAACATCAAGGAGAGGTAGATATAGTCATTAGATGCAAAGTTCAAGGAAAAAGTAAGGCCCTGATCCATTGTCCACATGTGCACATATTGTGCACATGCACATACATGGTTCCTCTGCCCCGGTAGAGGCAAGGCTGTGCTGGGAGACTTAAGCGGTGGCCTGGGTGGATTCCCACAGGGGCTCCACACAGGCACAAAGATTCAGTTTGGTCAGCACAGACCATGGCTCGGGGCCTAAAAGTGTACAATAATAATGCAACTATATTATATACCAACAAACTGAAGCATTTTCTGATTTCACAGCATTTTTAATACAATTGCAATGTACACTTTTTTGTCAAATGAATAAAGTGTTTTTACATTACATATAAAATGTAATTTGTTCAGAGACTACACGTATTAAATTTTATAGGAATATGCTCAAACTAAACAAGGGGGAAGTTTTCAATACTTGGGAGATTTTTTAGAACAAATTATAAAGCAGTCAACTTATAAACAACATAAGGATGATGGAGTGATTACTAGCACTCCACTCTTAACAGCATGAATTTGTTAAGAACAAGTAACAAATCATACCAAACCTAATGTGTTTCCTTTTTTGACATGATAATGGATAGAAGTTGAGGGGCATGCAATGGAAGGAATATATATCTCAACTTTGGAGTTTTGTTATATTTCCACATGTTGTTCTTTGATATAAGCTAGAAGTCACTATGTAGGTGGATACAAAATTACTTGAATAATCACTGACAAAGAGTAATAATTAAAGGTTCAATGTCAAACTGGGAAGAAGTATCAAGTGGTGTTCTGCCTGGATCTACCATGGAGCCAGAGCTCATTAATTTTCATTAGTGACTTGGATGAAAGAGTGGAGAGTATATTTATCAAAACTGTAGATGACACAAAACCGGAGGGCTTTGAAAATCTTTGAAGGAAAGAATTACAATTCAAAATTATCTTGATAAATTGGAGAATGGTTTTTAAGACAATATAATAAAATAATCAAAGACAAATGTTAAGTCTTACACACGAACTAGAAAAATCATATGCACAAATTCAAAATGGGTGATAACTTGCTGGACAAGCACTGCTGAAAAGGATCTGGTGTTTACACTGGAGCAAAAACTAAATATGTGCTGTTCTTGCAAGGCAAGGCAAATGGTATTGTCAATTGCATCAGAAGAAGCACCTGACCATATATCTAAGGCACAAGAAGTAACTGTACCATTGTACTTGGCAGTGGTTAAGCCTCAGATGGAGCACAGTGCTCATTCAGTTTTGGTTGCCACTTTTTAAGAAGGATAGGACCCAGGGAAGAGCAACAAGTGTGAAAAGGATTTGGAATACAAGTCCATCCAGGAGATGCATGCGCTAGTAAAGTGAATAGGACTCGCAAGCATACTGACTACTAGCGTACATGTCTGTGACTCTGCTGGTGGACAGTTTCCTAAAATTAAAAGGCTGCCTATCACAAAGAAGAAAAAAGTAAAGGTATTCTCCATTGTCACTAAAGTAAGGACAAGAGGGGAATGGGTTTATGTTGCAGAAAGGAAGACTCAGGTTAAGAGGAACTTCCTAATTGTAAGTTTTAGGCAATGAAACAAATTGCTGAGGAAGATTGTGGAATCTCCTTCACTCTATGCTTTTTATAAGGAGGCTGGGTATATACTTGTCAGGAATGGTATAGGTAAGAGGTGAGGGAATCTCTCCCCTCCCACAAGCCACTTTGAAAATTAGTGCAGGCTCCGTAGATGCACAGGAGTTGGGTGTAAGATGCTTAAGAGTTGTGCTCAGGAGGAGAGAAGGAAAAGGAGGATCCAGATTCTGGAGCCATGTCATGGATCAACCCATTATCCTTGAGTGCACACCCTCATCTCTGCTCACTACCCCCATGCTCACTCTTTTAGGGCTTGAGGATAGGAACTGGATCAGTGGGCTAGATCCAGGCACTAGAAAGGGCAAAATGAAAAACAACCACAGGCTGTAGTCCAGAAGTGCTCCATCCCCAGTTTAGGTCTTGTTAACCTTACCTTGGAGCCCAGGGTTGAACATGTTGATCCTTAAAGTCCTTTTCAGCTTTATGATTCTATGAAATCAAAACCAGCAACAAGTTGGACTGCTACAGAGATCCCTACACAGTACTACTGCTTTAGCAAACTACCTCACGTTAGAGAAAGGAGGTGTGCAAAATGAAAGTAGAGTCTCACCAAGAATATCATCCATAGTACAGCCTTGCATTAGCAATCTTAGTCATAAAGCACACGACAAACCTTGTGCGGTTTGATTGCAGGCCCCTTTCTTCACAGCTTTATAGAGCTGGCACTTCCATAGAGCTACAGAGCCCATGGTGCACATCCAGGAAGGTCGTGGAGGAGGGGGGAGGGAGGTGGCACAGGGCAGAAACCCTGCTCTGTTTGAAGCCCCATCTCACTTCCAACCCAGTGGCACCATTTCTACACCAGGCAAGCCAGAATTGCACCTGTAACTTTAACTATTTCCTGGTTTTGTGGTTAGTAGCTAAATAACCTCATCATTCTTTGAACAGAACTTTGTAAATGGAATTACAGACTAATTTTGAACAACTGAAGTCTTCAGAAAGAAGCCTTCTCATAGGTACATAAGACTTGACTGATACTTTATAGCTTGTCCTGAGTAAAGGTCACCATAGTATGAGAGACATAACTTTGCCAACCCATTTCCTGCCACAGATGGCACACTAGGGGAAAGATCCAAGGTCCCCATCTATACCCACATGTCATATACATTCATAAATAATAGGTGAAATATGACAGTTCAGTGATAGCTACTTCTTCCGCCATGCTGCTTGCTATGAAACAAATAACCTGAACCATTGATGACAGAGGCCCTGTACACACATTAATGGGTGAACTCACACATAACATAAAATCTGATTTTAACTTTTTGTCCTGGATTTAGATGTCATTTTTGAGTATGGGCACTTTTTGTCCCCACTTTTATCCCCTGTTTATTCCCATGTTTGGTTTCCGCTTTTAATCTAATCCTCCAAACATCCAATTTTATGT
Source organism: Sphenodon punctatus (assembly GCA_003113815.1). Taxonomy (NCBI): domain Eukaryota; kingdom Metazoa; phylum Chordata; class Lepidosauria; order Sphenodontia; family Sphenodontidae; genus Sphenodon; species Sphenodon punctatus. Next base: position 1,711,105 of record QEPC01009236.1, read on the forward strand.
TACGTGTGCACATGATCCTGGTTTTCCAAGTTCTCCGAGGATCATAGAAAATAAAATCCAAGTTAATCAAAATGGCAACAAACAAGTTGAAGGGAAATGACACACAGGAAGTGTGTGGATGGGGGAGGGTCAAATCACACTTTGCACAATGGGATAGCTTCTGGGCGACCCAACCCAGTGTCCCAACCCCAGATTATGCAAATTATTACCAAACCCCAATTACCATGTGTGTGTGCACAGAGTAACTGGGGCAAAAGTAGGGATTGGAAATTGGATTTTAAAACACACATACTTGGATGTTATGTTATGTGTGAATTCACGCATTTATTCTCTGGCATGGGAAGGAATTTACCCTGGGTCATCTTTAAGAACTCCACAGTACAAAGCCTTCTCACACAAAGTCCAAGCCCCTCTTATTGTCCAGCTTTTAACTTACATAGTGTTTATTTTACACACTTCTATGCACTACTACATTTACTGTTGAGTGTAGCAACATATACTAGTACATTTACTCAGTGGCGGCTGGCCACCCAGGCCATTTGGGGCACTGCCCCCAAAGTGCCGCCAAGGGCCAGCCGACGCTGCTTTTTTTTTTTTAAAGTCCAGCTGCTTCAGCTTCTGACAGCACTGCAGCAACCTCTGACTTTGCTTCAGAGGCTGCTGTGGTGCTATCAGTCAGTTCTTTTTTTAAAAAAAAAAAGCCCTGCTGCTGCAGCTTCTGACAGCGCTGCCGCAGCCTCTGACTTTGCTTCAGAGACTGCTGCGGTGCTGTCAGTTAGTTCTCCCTTCTGGGATCCACTCCTGAGGAGTGGGTCCCACAAGGGTCAAAAAGGCTAAGCCTTTCCGTTTCTGTGGAAAACGCGATTTGGGCGGCTGAGCCCCGCCGTCCACAGCACATACAGGACGTGCTGTGGAGGGAGGGGCTAGCCTTTCCATTAAGCCCTATGGGCTCAATGGAAGATATCGCCAGGGCATTTTCTGAAACAGCCCTGGCAAGATCCCTAGGGTCGGGGGACTGAGGCAGGGAGCAGTGCACAGCACGCTACTCCCTGCCTCACATGCTCAACATGACTGCTGGCGCGCTGTTGGAGAGCTCAGCTCTCCAACATCGCACCACCAGCCAAGCCGATTCCTTGCCGCTGCCCCTTGCCGCTCCTCCCCCCAAATCTTCCACTCAGAGTGGCGGGAGGGGGGAGAAGCGGCAAGGCAGGGAACTTTTAAAAATATTTATTTAATTTTTTTTTAAATTGCCCTCACATCCTGCCTCTGCAGAGGAGAGCAGGACACATGGGCAATTAAAAAAAAAACCTAACGTCACCCCACCCCACCCCCACCTTCAGCCTGGGACGGACGACGGGGACCGCGCCGGAGCCAGCAGGTAAGATATCCCTCCCCCCCTGCACCCTTCCCACCCCATAGGCTTTCCCCCCTGCACCCTCCC
>QEPC01009236.1:1714288-1742077 GCA_003113815.1 Sphenodon punctatus
GAATTTATTTTAATTTATTTCATTGGTTTCAATGGGGACACAGCGCCCCATTGAAACCAATGCAATAAATCCGGTACCGGTATACCGGATTTAAACCGGGAATCCGGTTTTCGGGAAACCGGTAACCGGTAAATCCGGTAGCCGGTATTGGGCCCGGGGTCCCACCCCTACTGGTGATATTAGGAAGTTAGGGGTTTTCACAGTGCTGGAAATGTAATGTAACTGTGAGTCTGGTGATTCATGGGCCTTGAAATTCCCCTCCCCCAACATGTGCACGCGCGCGCGCACACACACACACACACACACACACACAGCAGAGGACATGAATACTGCTTCAGAAGGGACTTCAGAAGCAGGGATTGGGGTCCCTCCAACATACATGCAGCAAGTCCCTTCTTTCTGAAGCAGTATTGTTAACCTCTGCTGCGTGTGTGTGTGTGTGTCTTTGCTAAAATTGCTTGTAAGTGAGGTTTAAGGTTTTCTGCCTGCTTTTAAACCTGGCAGAGGAGGTGATTATAACGTGCCTAACCTAACTGAAATTGCTGGATTAAGTAATATAATGGCCATCAAATTTTAACCCTCGGAACTCCTTGCTGCTGGGTTATGTCGCCCACCATTGCCCTGGCTCTGCCCACCGTTGCACTGGCTCCACCCACTGTTGACCTGGCTCCGCCCACCATTGCCCTGGCTCCACCTGCTGCCCGCCTGCCTTACTGTCCCTCCAACCTCAAAACCCACCAGCCTCCCCTGCATTTACTATACACTTGGTACATTTTTAGTAGGACAGTCGGCCTCCCTTTTGTAATTGTAAAATTGGACATACTTTCTTGAAACTGTTTTTTGTTTTGTTTTTTCCCCCCTGTATCTGCAAAATGATTTTCTGGTTCCAATCTGAGCGTTTGTGACAGCAAATCATTTTTGGAAATGCCAAAGAAAAGCAGCCTGATGCAAGTGTAACCCTCATGAGGCTTATGTTGAGAGTGGGTAGTAAAAGGAGATGTTAAAAAGATTGTAAGACTGCCAAGCAGGAAACAAAGCTAAGGCTGCTTTTAGACGTGTGTGGCAAACACGCTGCATAAAATCACGCTGCATGTAAATATGCCGTGTGCACATTACTTGCCGACTGTGAATTAAATATCTCAATGTGTGAGGTATTTAATTTGCGGTTGGCAAATAATGCACAACCACCTTTCATACCTGTGATCCCCTACTTCCGTCTCGTGTAATCCCATGTCGCGGGATTTTGAAATATCGCGCGAGTGGGTTGCGCGATGGTGACCCACTCATCTAAAAGAGCCCTTAGACGTGACATTTTGCATGTTAAAGCCAGTTGTGCATTCTTTTAAAGCTTCAAATTAAATACCTCGATGTTAAGGTATTTAATTTGCGGCTTTAGAAGAATGTGTGACTGGCTGTAATGCACGAAATATCATGTCTAAGGCTGCTTTTAGATGAGCAGATTGTGCGACCCACTTGCGCGATATTTCAAAATCCCATGATGCGGGATTACACGAGACGGCCGTCGGGGATCATGCGCACGAAAGGCAGTCGCGCATTATTTGTCAACCATGATTTAAATACCTCACATATCGAGATATTTAATTTGCGGTCGGCAAATAATGTGTGACCACCTTTCATGTGTATGATCTCCGAGGGCCATCTCGTGTAATCCCGCGTTGCGGGGTTTTGAAATATCATGCGATGGTGACCCGCTCGTCTAAAAGAGCCCATTCTCCCACATGTGTCATATTTACATGCAGCGTGATTTTATGCAGCATGTTCACCGTGCACGTCTAAAAGTGGTCTAAGTGTGGAGTGATCATAGAGACTTTGGTCTTCCAAAAGTCTCTAGAGTGACCAGGAATTGGTATGGGGGAAGAATAATAAAGGAGGAGTTTCCTGTATGGAGGCATTCTGCTTCAACCTAAAATGGCTTTTGTTGTTTCTCCCACATTCACACCACATGATGTCAGAAGGACCAAATAACCCTGCCTTTAAGAAAAAACAAATACACAAGGGGGAAAAAAAAGAAGAGTTCTAAACTGTCAGAGGGGAGAGAGAGGACTGAAAGAAATCAGAGAGCAGGACTGTGAGTACTACAGAGAGAGGGGACACAAGCCCATCACAGTGCAGGTATGAGGCCCATAGTACAAATGGCTCAGCTACAGAAATTTGATTTTGATACCTCAAACAGCTGGCCTTGCTGAATCAGGAGGTTTGAGTGATTTAGGATGGCTTCAGGCCTATTACAGAAACCACAAGAGAACCAGGTAAATGCTCTGATCTTTGCAATTGTGTGTGCGAGGGGGGAGGGGGGCTGCAGATATCCTGTGTGTTCTGCATTTCACTGCAGAGGAAAAGGATTATAAGAAGGTGAAAGAGGCTTTTGATGCCCATTTTATAGGTAAGCAGAATAGGTAAGCAGAATGTTATATATGAAAGAGCAAAACTGAATCATGGGTAGGATACTAGGAACAAGGAGAAATAATAGAAGCTTTTATCACTGCAGTTGAAAAACTTACTGACACTGTTAACTATGGGAGGTTAAAAGGAAAATCCATATGAAATAGAATAGTTGTTGCCATAAGAGACAGTAATCTCTCAACACAGTTTCAATTAGACTTGGATTTTATATTAGCAAAGGCGATGGCACAAGTGAACATGCAAGAAAACTAAGACATATCAGCTTGATTTACAGTCTAGCACTACAGGTGAGACCTCACTACACTTGTGAAAAATGTCAGAGTTTGCATAGACATCAGTAGTCCACATTATTCCTAGAGCAATGGAGAGGTGGAAAGAGCACTGCAGACCCTACAATGCCTACTGCAAAAGACAAGGAATTGCTACTTGGCCAAGTATGCCATGACACCCAGCTTTACCTCTTTTTTTCAGCTGACTCTGGCCCAGCAGTCCTGGTGCTTACCCGGTTTTTGGTGGCTGGGGATTGGATGAAGGTGAGCCATCTGAAGCTGAATCCTGACAAGATGGAGGTGATGCTGGTGGGAGGAAAGGAGTGGTAGCACTGACCCATAGGTCCGGAGCCTGGGGGTGCTCCGCGACTCACAGCTCCACCTGGTTGCCCAGGTGGAGGCTGTGGCAAGGGGAGCATTTCACCAATTACATCTTGTGCGATGGCTTTGGCCTTACGTCTCAGACTCTGACCGAGCCACCATCATCCATGCTTTCATCACCTCAGGACTGGACTACTGCAACATCCTTTACATGGAGCTACCCTTGGTGACGGTCCAAAGAATGCAGCTGGAGCAGAATGCGGCAGCCCACCTCCTCTTGGGGATGTGTTGCCGTGAGCACATTACACCAGTGCTCTGGTCTCTGTATTGGCTGCCTATAGTCTTCTGAGCCCAATTCAAGGTGTTGGTTTTGACCTATAAAGCCCTATACACCCTGAGCCCCGCTTATCTGAGGGATCACCTGACACCCCCTCCCGGGTCCTGGATCAGCCCCTGCAGTCGGCTAGGAGCGCCCCCCTCAGAGTTCCCCGAGTATCTCAGGTGACGATGATGAGGTGGCCGCACGTAGACTGTGGAACTCCCTCCCAATGGAGGTCTGCTTGGCCCTGAACCTTTCCTCTTTCACTGTAGATAGTGTAAGACCTGGTTGTTCCGCCGGGCTTTTGGTGAGGGTGATGGGTGATGGGTGGGCGATAGGGAAGGGGGGGAGGAAGGGTGTTTTTTTAATCTCTGCCGTAGGGGTATTTTTTATCTTGTTTTAATTTGACATATATATATATATATATATATATATATATATATATATATATATATTTGTATATTTTTTTATGTTATTGTTAATTTTTATGTTTTTAATATGTTGTAAGCCACCCCAAGCAGGAGGGGGCAGCCTATAAATTTAAATAAATAAATAAATACATAAATACATAAACTCAGCTTGCTTTGGGGGCATCTCCAGCAGAGCTTCTCATGGGAAAACTACAGACACCTTTACCTATGGCATCAAAACAGCTTAAACATGGATGGTGCAACCTGGATGAATTTCAAAAACAAGATGATGAGATAAAGAGATGACAGCAACATGATGCTAGTGTTAGACGCAGAGTAAAACCTCTGCCTGCACTGATACAGGCCACAAAGATTGAATGGGATAGAATGTAGCCACGATGTTCCCAAACATTCAAAACTGTTAGTAAAGCAGCAGAAAACCCTCGATCCCATCTAGCAGAGATACCAGGAATTGGGTTCATCTTCGATATCTCAACTAGACCTTAGTCAGACACCCAGAGATATCTTGTCTTAAAATAAGTCCCCTTCTCAGGAGACAGTACAGGAAAACACAATGAGAATGAAGATATAGACAGGAAGACCAGTCAGAGACCACCTCCAATCCTTGACCTTTAGAGTTCAGTTCACAGTTATCCCAGATATGGCGTGATCATCCCTGGTCCTCTACAGTCCCTAAAGTGACCAGGAAGGGAGGTAGGAATCCCTATCTGCTCAGTGACAGATAGCTGGCAGTGAATAGTGTTACAACTCCTCCGAGGTTTAACCCAGAATCTCTGCATTTAAATGTGTCATCTCTGTCAAATCTGTCTGAATCCTGTTTCCCTGGGTTATTCTGCAGCACCAGGTGTAAGGGCTGGAGGGCAGGGTCATGTGGAAATGATAATCCATGCATTTTTGGTAGCAATCCCCCACTGGCTGGTGCAAAGCCAGTAAATCTGACAGAATTTCCACCAAAAACAAGTGGGTTAGCATTTTCATATTAAAAACCCTGCGCCAAAGCACCCAGAGTCTAGTGATGTGACAAAACAGGGTCATAGGTACATTTTTGGTTTTGTTCAAGTCTTAATTTCTTGATGGCATTTTTGGTGGCAGTCCTGCAGGGAATGTAAAGTTGGATTTACCGGCTTTGCAGGATTGCCAGAGGGAAGCAGCTGTTCTAATGCGAGTCTCTGAGAGCACTCCAGGAGCATGCTGGGAAATGTAGTCCAGCATGTACCCAAAGAGCCAGCCCTGGCCGCTGTTCTAATGCTTTCAGGAGCTGAACTACATTTCCCAGCATGCTCCTGGACAGCATTATAAAGCATGCTACCAGAGAGTTGTATTAGAACAGCTGCTCCACTCCATGGCACACAAGCTTCCTCTGCTTTCCAGTGAGTTTTCTTCTCCTTGGAAAAGGGCAGAGAAGGAGGAGTGGGGGTTTGCTGCCCCCTGCTGCCCTCTGTTCCTGCCACCCTTCCTGCCATGCCCAAGTTACCAAGGAGCAGCCAGAAACTCAGGACTGATCCTTGAAAACTCAGAAATACTCAATAATATTTTTTTTTAGTACTGTTCAGCCCTAATCAAAACCACATTTCACCAGAATACTCATTGACAGTTCTCCAAGCGAGAACCATTTCCCAGGGAAAATTTCAGCTTCCTATCTCCATCCATAAATGGCTGACGTGTTTCTTAATTAAACTTTAAAAGAAAACAAAAAATACCTTACAGCAACAATCGCATCAGGAAAATATCAGCCTCAGTGTGGAACTTTCAATATAAGTGATTGGCAACTGATCATCTCTGATCTTTTTAGAGGGCTTAATCTTCTCAATGCAGTCATCCTTCTGACTCCAATTCAGCAAACCTTATGTGCATGCATAAATTTAAGCATGTTTTTACTTCAGCTGGACTGCTCATGTGTTTAAAGCACCTGGCAACACCAAACTACAAAGGCTCAACTTTGATACACAAGTACTGTGTGTTGAGATCAGTCACATGACTAAAAGTATCCAGAATGGATCAGTGTTTGCAATGTCAGGCCCTAATTACTTTAACTGGACCCAAATCAAATTTCTGGTAATAAACTTGCATAGCTTTGCCAGACAAAAAAAAATATTTTGTTATTTGTAATTTACAGGGCTGCAAAACTCCACTTGGCAGCTTGCCTCTGGGGAGTAGACTTGTTGAGCTGGCGAGGAACTTTTTACAGCCAGAAACCCCTTCCCCACTGCAAGTCCCAGCCTATTAAGTAATCTTTTATGCCTGGATAGTGCCCCTTCCCCACTGCAATTCCCAGCCTATTAAGTAAGCTTTTATGCCTGGATAGTGAATTATTCATGTATTTTTATAGCCCTAACTATTTACTTGATACCATTTAGTTAAGGAAGCAACAAGTAATGCTAATTTGTAAGGATTTATGAATAAGAAATGAGATAAGAAAATAGGAGACAAATGTTTCTCCAGAAGGAAAAAACCCTCAAACCCTACATGAGCTGTTAAATAAAACCTGAACATTTTTCATTTGCAAAGTTAATGATAGAACTATATTGAATGTTAACACAAAACACTGAAAAATCATACGCCCAGGTATCGGCTGGGCTCAGTTGCTGGATTTGGTTTAGAGGCCTGCAGAGGAGCTATCTGGGGCTTCTTGCTGCTAGAGTTGGTTCTATAGCCTTTTTCAAATGGGTCTCTGGGTGAGGGGATGCGTGTGTGTCCACGGTGGGTGGAGATGTGTATGCGCCCGTTCCTATGGACGCACACTCATATCTATTCACGGAGCAACCGGCATTGCAGCCCGTTGCTCTATGCATGGGTGTTGGGTGGAGACGGGTGGAGCATGGGAGCACACATGCACCCCCACCCACTGCAGGCGCCATTCTCACATACACCCACCCATCCCCCACCCACCATGGGTGACATTCGCACAGGCATCCCCCAACCCACTGCGCATGTGTGTGGTGAAGGGGGGAACCCATGTGAAAACGGCCTATGTTGCAGCGTGTCACCACTTTAATTTAAGATAACCTCTGAGGCATTCATTAGCAAACAGTATAGCCTAGTGGTTTTGGATTTTGACTTGAGAGATCAAGATTCAAATGGTGTCTTGATCTTGAATTTAGTGGTGGGTGGCCATAGGCAAGTCACTATCTCTCAGCTTCAGTTCACGGTCTATATTCCATTGACTGGCCATAGAATCAAGGTGCCAGGAAGCCACCCAGGGAATGTCAGAATAAGCAGCACTCCAGCCACAATGATTCCCCCCTAGTCACACTCCACATAATTTCCCTATGCCACAGGACTGGCAGATACTGGGCATCGTTAGACACAACAGTGATCGGGTGCTTAAGACGTTTGCCATGTGGCTGTGCATTTTGTCTAAGCACCATCACTATTTTTGGCCACTAGTTTGCCCCATTTGGCTCCCATTAACTCCTCATTGGCTGCACAGATGTATCAGGTGCAAGAGTTGTGTATTTCCCGTCTCCATGGCTAATGTATCTCTGGGTGATTTCAGATGTTACATGGTCAAAGGCCACCACGGTCAATCCCCTGTGGTGGCAGCAACCATGTAACGTCTGTTGGGGGAAACGGATGTTCCCCCCCAGATGTTACCACAGCAGGGAATCACATTCGCCACATGAGTGGCTGAAGCAGCGGGGCCAGAGGTCGTCGCGCAGCGAATGTGATTCCCCGCCGTGGTGACCCTCGCCGTCACGTCTGGATGGCGGCAATGGGTCGGAATCCCTGTAGGGATTCCATCCCGTGGCCATAGCGGGCGAGCGCTGCGGCGGCATTGGCCATGGCGCCCGCCCGTCTCCCCAAAGGGTGGGCAGCGGGGAGTGTGGAGGGGGCGGGGCCGTGCGGCTGCACATTGCGCCGCGCAGCCCCGCCCCCCTCCCTGATTCCCCTCTGGGATCCCCCGGCACGTCTGTTATGGCGTGACAGGGTCATCCCGGCGGGGAATTTAAATTTCATTTCGTGACGGGGCGAATCCGCCCCGTCACGTCTGAAATCACCCTCTGTCTACCCAGAATCCTCCACTCTGCATCTTCTCAAAATAGTTCATTCCTTGCTGCACACCTGTGTGCTCTCCCAGAGTATGTGTGAGCAGTGAAAAATCAGCTGTTTAGCTGCAACATGAAAGAGAGGATCAGGCAGTCCTGACTACTCTCCTATACGGATTACAACTCCCATAATTCCAAGGGAGTGCTTCTACCAGGAGAGCTTCGAGCACGATTGTCAGGCAAGACCCCTGATTAGCCCATAGACATGGACAACAGTAATGGGAGATAATTGGGGGCAAATGTGAATCAGAGAATAGTGTCAACACTCATTCCACCACCACTCGTCGTTCTTTCTAAAGGCACCCACTGAACACAGCACCTGGCATTGTTGTAGAGGAATCCTCAGGCTAAATCATCTCTCTGTGAATGTTCTGCGCTGGTATAACAGGTCAGGATAGGTGTGCGCTGGGTGCACACCACTGCCCACACACCACCCACACACAGAGCATCCCGGATTTTTCCCTGATGCTCCATGCGTGGGCATGAGTGAGCAGTGTGTGGGGGTCATGGGAGTACATGCCCACTCACGCCACCTTCAGACAGGCACTTGGATAGGTGAGGGACAGGTCTACCTGTGTGGGCACGTCTCATTTAAAAACAGTCATTGCTGCCAATGGGGAAAATGCAGTGAACACGACACGGATCCCTGTCCATGACCTACTGAACTCAATGAAAAGAATCCAGTTGATTTCTACGGGCTTTAAGTATCAGACCCTTAAAGCAGTGCAAAGCAGGTAGAGCAGGGACAAACAAATATCTAGTACATCATCTTTCTGATTCTTTTCTCCTCAGTTTCAGTGATGCAACATAGGAACTTTGGACAGTAAGAGGCATGGGACAAGGACTCTAGTTCTTTATTATAGGTTCTTAGGGAAGTCATTTTTTTATATGTCATGTGCAATTAATTATGTTGCTATGTAATAAAGATCTAAGTATTTTTATAACACACCCCTTTAGTTACCTTATTCTGTGTTTAAGAATAGCTAAAATAGAAGGCTCTTGAAAGACAATTTTTACACGAGATGGCGGCGAGGCGAGGTGGGAAGGAGAAACATCCATGAACTGAAGACGCAGCAGGGGGGGGTGGGGGATGATGGAAATTCTCCGGTGTGAGCGGGGTTCTGCTGAAATTTTAGTCGTGGTTAACAGGGCTGGATTTTGGGCCTTGTCATCTGTGAATAAAATTGCAGCAAAAACCCTACCGACACCAGTGGAACTTCCATCATCCCCCTCCTCCCCCTGCCATCTCTTTGATTTGTAGAAGTTTCCCCTCCCCCCACCACCATCTCATGTGAAAGCGGTCTAAGTCACTGATCTCTTTGCTGGTCTTGCTATCTTGGAAAGTCCCTACCCCAACCAAGCCAGCAGAATTGCAGTTCAACCACATCATCTCCATGCATCAAAAAGCAAACATCTGTTTTTCCAAATATTAATCAAATCCCCTACCTTTCCTACATAAAGAGGGTCTGAACCCATGTATTCCTCCAGTACGAAGAACTGATTCCACACCCAGCTGCGCTTGGTTCTCGGCCTCCCTGATTGAAAGTAGGGCTTCGATCTGGACCTTGAAAGTTCTGCTTGACTCATCCCAGAGAGACACAGGAAGAGAGCTATTATCTGCAAAAAATGGCAGAACTCCACTCTGCCCAACTTCATCTTTTTCTTTTTTTCCTCCCCCTGCGTAAGAAAAAACCTTGACAAGAGAGCAGGCACAGTTCCAGTTGGCTTAATAGCTGTAGCCTCCAGCAGGGTGTCAGCTGGGAGTCCAGAGATAATAATTTGTGGAGTGTTCGATTGGAAGAGGTTGCCACTGTTGAATAGCCTTCACCAGAAAAATAGGTACCTATCAGGAAAAAAGACAAGAAATGTTGTCAGGGGTGTGGAAAACAACAAAAAACTCAACACATTTCTTTTACCTTTCATTTGCTGCATCATGTACTTGTCATGTTATCAATCATATTAATAGACTTAGGGTTCGGCAATAATGTTTTGCCATGCTGATTTTCTTTCCTTTGATGATATCAATATTGCTAATTGATCTGCACATCTTGTAAAAAGGATGCAGCATCTATTAATAGATGTGCTCTGGTATATGATTTTCCCAGTGCAAAAACTTCCCTTTTAATCTTCCCTTTCCTCTCCTCTTTAACTATTTTACATCTACTGGCCTTGATATTTTTTCCCCTTCTGTTATGGCCAATTTCACTTGTCTGTATGAGGCCATAAGGACAAAGAAGCTAAAAGTAGAGATTTATACAAATGGAAAGGACACGTGTTAGCTTAAATCTCCTCCACCTAACAGGAAAGTGAAATAAAGTAGTATAAGGTGACTCAGAACAATTTGATTGATTCTGAGTCACAGCACACCAGCTGTTTTGATGTGTTCTGATTTGAGCCTGATCAGCTAAAAAGCACAGCGCTTTTCCCATTCATTTCTTCCACATTTCGGAACAGAGTGTAATGTATCTTGTGCAGCATGTTAGACTACGATATATATATCCTTGCAAAGGTCAGAAAATAATTTGATTTCAGATGTTCAGCACAATGTTGGCATGAGCCTGAGTGATTCTCTAGGAATAACACTGACAAGGTCTTTTGTCATGGTGTATCTTTTCTGTTTTCTGTTTTCAAATTCTGATCATTCAGGAGCTGATAGAATGTGTTTGTTCTCAAAGAAAAGATCAGTCTTAAAAATATGCTGCACAAGAATATGGAAAATTGACAGAAACATTACGTTAAATAATTGTGATATGCTCTGTGTTCTTTTGCATTAATTAAAAAAGTGATAGCCTATCAGACAGATATAATTATAAGTGGGTTATTTCTTCATTTCTTTAACAGACCCCAAAAGATTCTAGTTTTTAGGGGCAGGGCTATAAGAACTCTTGTCTATCATAGTGAAACTTTATGTCGTCTCACTACACAAAGACATATGTTGTGGTTTGAACTCTACATAGTTTTATAGTTTTATGATTTTAATTGTTGAGCTACAGTGTTCTGAGCCTCCCCGAGCTGCCTGTGGCAGGAGGGGTGAGATACTAAATGCTTTTAATAAATAAATAAATAAATAAATAAATAATAACCAGTGTTCCCTCTTGCTGGACAATTTCACCTCCTTCTCAGACCAAGTAATAATAATAATAAATAAATATTGTATTGATTTGACCAAGGGTCACGTAAAAAAATAATATTCATACAAATATCATTAAACAAAAACATCAATAAAATAACCCATAATACTGGTATCCAAGATTAATACACCAAAAAGAATAAAATATTAGATTAAAAATGATCAATTAGAACTTCCAACTCAAATTACTTAAAGTGTCCACCCATTAAAGAAGAAAGGAAAATGGCTTAACAAAAATTAACACATAATCAGGGAACAGCTCTCAATAAATCACATTACAACATAATAAATACAACTAATTTCTCAGTGTGAACAGGCTCCAACTCTGAAAAAAGGTCACTCTAATAGCTCTAGCCCACAAACAAGTGCTGGGTGGGCTACCAAGCATCTTAACAATATGTATGATTGATTAATTGTTTAGGACAATTTGGTACAAACAAAATACCAGACAGAATATCATTACAAGACAAAAAAAAAAAAAGTAAATCAAACAAGACAAATTATGTCAAAAAATCTCAAAGTTAAAATTTGAATTAATTAAAAATTCTTGTATATGTGTAAGAACATCTAATTTATAGGCTAGCAAGACCACTTGCTTCAGCAATTTCATATCTGTATTTGCAAGAAGGAAACAAAAAATTAAATTTAATATCCCAAAAGTGTTTGTCCCTAAGCATAGGAGAGAGCAGTTCTTCTCACCCCTTAACAGTGTATAAGCAATCAAAAAGATAATGAGGGAAATCATCAATCTGATTTAATCCACAAGAACAAAATCCAAGGGGATAAGGTATCCCCAAATAGCTACCTATTGTTACCATGGAATGCATCATTTGAAACCCTAAGCATAGTCAAAGATCTCCTAAGACTGGGATTAGTTACTTCTACTAAATAAGATTCTAAACAGTAATTAATTAGTCTTAAACAAAGAATACCAGGGTGCTATAGTGTTAATATTTATCGCCACCAAATCATTTTGAATAGCGATATCTCTCAATCTAAGCCTCAATTCTTCTTTTTGCCTGTAAGGATTAGCAGGTAAGTATTCTCTAGACAGGTCATGCTTCCTAAGAAGTTTCTCTAAACTGGTTTTCCAGTAATATTGAGCAAGAATGTTCTGTTGCTCTTTCCAACACATATTAGGTAAACGGTTATCCTTCATATTACACAACTGAAACTAATACCATTTTTTTTTATTATTTTTTTGGCAAAACCAGCTCTAACATTAAGTGGGAGGTCACACCTGTCTCTACTCTTATTAAATAAGATAGCATACCTCTGGGAACCCCCAGAATGCACCTCAACAATTTGTTTTGTACAGATTTGAGTTTATCACCGTGTAGTTCTCCCCATATTTCCACTCCATACATAATCTGGGGCACCAGTTTAGCTTCCAGTAACTTTAGGGTGGGAGTATTCTTTTCCCTCTGGTGGTCCTCCAAAATTTTCTTAGACCAAGTTGTCAGTCAAGCTGCAGCAGAAAAGTGTCAAATACAATAGGGGAAATGAGGGTGAAACTAAAAGAGATATCAAGTCACTCATCATACACACTGGGTAAAAACAGATGTGTCAGCAGCCTGCTGTGGCACGCTTTGTCATGCTTTGACCCAGACCTCACCTGCACGTCTGTGCAGGCGATGCCAGATGTTGGCCCACAGTTCCTCCAGGCCTTGTCGGCAGCTAGCCCCGACTGTGACCTCAGAAAACCTCCAAGGTCACAGCCCGGATTAAGGCTTGCAGGGCTGGGCCAAAGTGAGCCGTAGCAGAAGTTCACATCTGTTGGCACGCCGCCAACGCAGCTAAGATGGGGTCATGGCTTCCTGTCATTGGCTGCCATAACTGCCCATCATGTTGGGGGGCATGGTGTTGGGAAGGGAGCAGTGCAGGGATAGGGCCGGCTGGCTGCACATTGGTTCTTCTCCAAACTCTCCCTGGAAGCCCGTCCGTGATCACGTTTGTTTGGCAACCTGAACTAGGGATGGGCGAACGTGGTTCGGTAGTTCGGTGTTCGGCCCGAACTTGGCCTGTTCGGACAACCGAACATGAACACAAACATGAACACACCGAACGGAACCGAACACCGAACACCGAAATGGCGAACACACCGAACGGAACCGAACATCGAATGACGAAAATGGCGAACACACCGAACGGAACCGAACACCGAACGACGAAATGGCCAAACAGTTCATTCAATTTGAATCGCGTTCGGTTGTGTTCGGGTGGCTAAAACATGGTCTTCTGTCAGGTCACTGGACGGCCAAATGTAGCAGGGAGGGGGAAGTCATTTGACTCAGCTAGGAGCAGACTTCCAGGCACCAGGGGTGGAGGGTGGAGAGTGGCTTGGAGTAGCAGCCAGCCTGCCGAATCACCATCCCTTTTCGCCTCAGACCAGTGTCTTGGCAGTCTGCGATTGGCCACAGGCTAGGCTGCACGGAGCCAATGGGGCTTGATTTAAGGCGGGCGCAGCAAGAAACAAAACTGTCTGCTTCAGTGCTTCCCTCCTTCCCATTACCTTCTGAGCTAGTCACTGTTCGCAGCAGGCGTTTCAGAAGGCTCCTTCACCCAGCATTTCCCAGCTCCCCAATCCATTGCAATCCTCCTCCCATTTCACCCATCCAACCCATCTACCCCCATAATCTCGTTTATTTACATTAGCTTAGATAGATTTAGTTGTTATTTTTTGTTTTTATCCCTCCCTGTGTTCAATCTTCAATCTTCCTCCTTCCCTCCCCCCTCCATTGAATATTCCCTCCCCATTCCCTTCCCCTGTTTTTTTGATTCATTAGAGTAGTAGTATATTAATTTATAGATTGATTTAGGTTTCATTTCAGTTTTGTACCCCTCCTTGTCTTGTTTGTGATTGCCCCCCAACCCCCATCCCATATATTCATAGGTAGATAGATAGGATTAGGTAGATACATTTTTGTTTTGACATAGTAGGAGTAGTTTAGTTTAAGGTTTACTGATAGAGATAGTGTTTAGTGTTTTCTGTGATTCAGCTTTAGGGTTTGTTGGAGTTATTCATAGCATTTAGAATACATTTATTAGTTAGGTAGTTAGTTAGTTATTAGTGTAGATATAGAGATATAAATATTTGAACGCGTGAACCACCCGAACACCGAACGACCGAACACGAACGCACAACCCGATGGCGAACGAACCGAACGTCCGAACACGAACGCACAACCCGATCGCAAACGACCCGAACGTCCGACCACGACCTGCCCGAACAACCGAACACGAACGTCCGAACACGAACGCTACCGAACCAAACGGGCGAACACGAACGCGCGATACGACCGAACGACCGAACACGAACACACGAACCGAACGCGGCCGAACACGAACCGCGATCTGTTCGCCCATGCCTAACCTGAACCAGCCTGGACTGTGGTCACTGTGGTTTTCCTCCCCAGGTCAGGTCAAGCTGCCATCACGTGTGTTTTTACCCACTGAGACTTATTTCTTTTGTAGCTTCCTAAAAAGCAAGCTTTTGCATCCTTCTCATAAGTGAAGGGATTAGCCTTAAACTATATACTAAATATTCCAGGTAAATTTGTCTATTAATAGTTGTCATTATTAAAACACACTCCCTGAAAGCTCTTGCCTCTATGCAGTATTCTTTCAGCTATGCAATTTCTATATAACACTCTCCCAAAGGTATCTAGAGAGCAAAAAAAACAAAAACAAAATAAAAAGCCCTTCTGATTACAGAAATGTTTTAAATGCTTTTTTAATAATAATCCCTTCATTGGTACTTCCTTGGACCAGAAGGACCCTACCTAGAGACTGGTGGAATAAACTGCAAACCCACTGAGTATCTTCACTAATTGCAGCAATTTTAAAGTCTCTCTGTATGGAAACCTTTACTGAATCTCACGGTGAAGAGAGCAAGGAATATCTTACCTGGTGATCTGAGCTTTTAAAATGCCACATTTTTAAGGGAGTGGTCACATGTGTCAAAATTCTGCTGTGACCTAACATGATCTGAGCTGTTTTCAGGAGCGGCGGGATAGAAAATTGATAAAATAATTATAATTAAAAAAAATATGATAATAGGCCAAATTCACCTGTCTGTTTAATGCAGGTATTATTATTTTGTTTTATTTTATTTTATTTTTATTTTGGAATAATCATCACTCAAGTTTGATGAGTGATAAATAAGGCTTAACCTGATTAATAATTATATAGCTTTCAAACACTAAAGGAGAGGAGTTGTTTTCTACCCTACTTCTCAGTACAGCTAAGATATGTTATCTCAAAGAAGTGCTTTGTCTACCAGAGATTGTATATACACCCTTTAGCTGACATAGAACATCCCTGTTACAACATAGTTACAGACATCTGATATTGATAAAGTGTCAGGTTATTTCAAAGAGGCAGCAGATTGTTATTTAACAAAGACAAAAATACTAACTAGATTTTCATAAGAAATGTCAAGCAAATACTTCCAATAGCTAGAGTGACTCCTCCAAGCACTCTGAAATGTCTTGTTTCGAACAGACATTTATAATCCAGGATTGTGGTAACCTTTATCTCAAGCAATGCTTTCTGCTAGCTTTCTTTTACACCTGAAGAGAGGAACGAAAATTGCCATATGGATTGCCGTATGCCAGGTCCCCAGTCAGACGTCACAAAATGGAATGGAACACACCTCCAAAAAACTGTTCATATGTTAGACAGCACAATCAAATGAGGAACAGAATATAAACTACTCACGGATTTTGGAAGAAATCCCTATTATTTACCCATTTTCAAATACTTTTATTATGGTGGCTTATCATTCCAATTATTTTTGTTCAGTTAAGTGGCAACGCATATTTTCCAAGTGGATAGTTTATTTCCTTTAGTGTTAATGGTTGCTATTTTATCTGGATTAATTATTTAGTTTTATTTCTTTGTCTTTCCAGTCTGTTTAACATTTCAGTGTGATAATTCCTAAAAAATGAGAAAGCAACATCTAGGGTATAATATCAATGCGTCCTTGGAGAAGAGGCACTTATTTATTCAAATGTTATTCTCTGTCTCAACTCTGGTGAAGAAAGTATATGTCTGCGTACTTGAATCATAGAATTGGGAAGTTGGAAGGGGCCTTCAAAGTCATCTAGCCCAACCTCTTACTGTGAGGTAGAATACTCTTTAGCCTGAGAGATGCCTGTCTAGTCTTCTATTGAAAATCTCCAGATAAAAAGATTCCACAACCACCTTAGGCAGCTTGTTCCATAGTCTAACTGTTCTGTTAGGAAGCTTTTCCTAATGTTTAACTGAAGCCAATCTTCCTATAATTCATTGTTTCTGACCTATCCTTAGAGGCAATTGAGAACAAACGTTCTCCTTTTTTATGGCATCAATTTAAATATTTGAAAATTGTCAACACATATCCACCTTTACCTTCTTTTCTCTAGGCCAGGGGTAGAGATCCTAAGGCCCAGGAGCCAAATGCAGCCCATGACTCGTTTTTGTTTGCCCTCGTTTCAATTCCTGGATCTGGTCCCTGGATCCCATCCTTACTCACAAGCACTGAAAATCTGAGCTCAGGGTAAGGGAGCAGAGATGAGGGCATGCACACCAAGATAGAGGGGTGAATTCAAGGCACAGATCCATGATCTGGATCCTCCTTTTATTGATCACACACTTTAAACAATCCTACCCTCAACTTCTATATGGGCCTCCGAGCTAGTATGCATTTTCAAAGGTTTCCCATCATGTTCTAGGATAAACAAGATTTTCCTTCCATTCTCCATTGCAACCCCTGTGGTCAGCCGCGAGTGCTCTCTTGCAGGTACCACCTGATAATCTTGTTTGTACGACATGGTCCCGCAGAGAGGCGTTCTTGGTTGCTTCCCATACGTTATGGAACTCTCTCCCCCCGGAGGTCTGTCAGATCCCAAGGCTGAGCATTTTCTGGAAGCAGTGCAAAACTTTTTTTTTTTTTTTTTGGCAAGACATTTGGCAGGCGCGGCTAGGAGTTTAGGGGTAAGGGTGTTTTTGTCTTTGTTTTTTTAATGAGTTTTTTAAATGGAGTTTGTATATTTATGATTGGTTTTTTTTAATCATGTAAGCCACCCTGAGCCTTAGGGAAAGGTGGGATACAAATTTGAATAAATAAATAAACTGAATAAATAAATACATATGAACATGCACATAAACACAGGGTATAACTCTTGCTTCAGAATCATTTTCACTCTAAAGTCCTGAAGTATTATCACAGCTTTCATGTTGCTGATGGCCTGTTACCTGCCAAGACATAAATTCATGTTTCTGTTTTTCACTTGCAGTAACTGGCAT
The DNA here is from genome assembly GCA_003113815.1 of Sphenodon punctatus. Taxonomy (NCBI): domain Eukaryota; kingdom Metazoa; phylum Chordata; class Lepidosauria; order Sphenodontia; family Sphenodontidae; genus Sphenodon; species Sphenodon punctatus. The sequence continues at coordinate 1,731,517 of QEPC01009236.1, forward strand.
TACTTGAAAAGCAGTGTACGGAATGCAGTTCCATCCTCTAATTCAGGTGCCATTTATGTCATCTGCTCTTTAAGGATTAAAATACTTTGTGAAGGAGGAAGTGCGTCTAAAATATTTTGTTTTCAAATCATACTTGCTTCGACCTAACATGTATTATTTTGCAAATAGTAAAGGGAAGAATTATTGGCAGATGCATGTTAAACATCTAAGCAACTAACTGCAATTGATGAGTAAGCCTATCAGATGTCTTTTTATAGCATATCCAAAGGTTATCAGTTGTGTCCACAAAGTGGTGCTTTCAAGGGTCAAAAAGTAGGCCAGGGTCTTGGTAGGTTTGGTTTTATTTCTTAAATAATCAAGCCTTGTTGAAATGGAATTAAAGTGAGATATTAATATTTTAATGTACTCCAGTTGACCTTCAGTGAGGGCTAAGGTTTGCATTTAAGCCAGTTCAAAGCCAAGCTACTTCAGCACTCAGACAGAAGTGCCAAATATTAGTTAAAACAAGGAACTTGCTATATCTGAGGGAAATTCTGTGATGTGGATTTTTACTCTTCTTTTTTCTAGTAGAATATATCACAAGGGCTCTAATGTGTACTATATAGAAGGAACCACGAGAGTCAGAAAAATCCATAAAGACGTGAGTACTGAACATCTACCATATCTTGTTTGTGATCTTATATACACATTTAGCTGGTTGATCTATAAAACATCATAGTAGGAAAAACCACAGGGCTGAAACAAATCTTGCTATTGGAAAGATACTGTCATGTCTATATTTCTTTCATCTCCTATTTGGAAACTGAACGGGATTTTGAACTATAATAGCGGAGGAATTTTGGTAAAGACTTTTCAGCTGAAAAGTGAGATGCTTTTATTTGGGACATGTGAGAAGAGCAAATATTGAACATTGTCTCAGAGGAGCAATACTTAGTTGGCAAAGGAATCCATACCATGAACCAGATCTTTATAAAGCAACATCACTCCATCATTTGCAAAGCAACAAAGTTCACTCTCACCAGCTGAGGAAATTACCTACAATTTTCTTTTTTAGTTGTCAAACGTTTTCTTGTAGGTTTAGGGGTAGGCCCTCTTCTTTTCTTTCTCACCAATATAAATTCATCCTTTGCTTTGCCAATGAGTCACTCCAAAGAAGATCTTTAGGTCCTCCCAGTCTTTCTTTTGTACTGTCCTGAAAGGTATCTTCAATTTAATGGGCCACTGTGTCCAACCTACACTTAACACCTGCCTGCTAAATTCCTTGCTCTTTGTGACCTAATGCTTGATCCCAATGCTTTACTGCCATACATATGTTCTGTTCTGCTGAATGACTTTCCAATCTTAAATTCCTCCACATGATTGTGCAAGTGCTCTTTTTGAAGTCACCAAGTCAACTTCTGAGAAACCATTTTTGCTTAATTTAAGAGCTTTCCTGCTTATATCCTCAGTTCTTTTTCCTCATCTGTTCTCCTTTCTTTAAACAACTTTGACTTCTCAGTACCATGGCAGTACATGGTGGTTAACCCTGATCCCTGGAAATATGCCTTAAGCCAGACAATGGAAGCTAGTAAATGATACCCCAGATGGGTTAACAGTACAAAGTTATCCATTAATGTTCACACTGCATTCCAGTCCTTCAGTAAAGAGACACCCTCTTTGTTGAAATAATTCCAGAGTTGACTGCTGCCACCAGAATGTGAACCATGGTCCCTTGAATGCAGTGGAAGCAGCAGGTTAGCTCCATGCTAGCTGAACTGCTACAGCTGAAATATTTATATTTTGACATTTCATTTTGCTATACCAGTTGGAAACAGTATCCCTTTCTGTACAAAAGAAAACTCCCCTTTCTATGGGTAATTTCAGACGTTACGTGATCACGGTCAACCACGAACAATCCCCTCTGGTGGCGAATGGTTGCGTAACGTGTGTTTGTTTGCCCCCAGATGTTCACGGTGAACCACCGACGGTGAGAAAATTAACCATGCTTTCGAGGATGGTCCGGGCACCATCTCCAAAAGCGTGGTTAATTGATCCACGGCCCAGAATTAGCAGCTGGTAACGTCTGTTACTGCCGCCAATTCCGGGCCGTGGTCCAGAATCCGGGACGGAATCGGGCGCAGCGGCCGGATTGGCCGCTGTGCCCGCCCATCTCCTGGAGGGCGGGCGGCCTGGGGAGCATGGGGGGGTGGGACTGTGCGGCCGCACGTTGTGCTGTGCAGCCCCTCCCCCTCCCCTAATTCCCCGCCGGAATCAGCCGGCTCATCTGTTGACAGGCCGTTTTTATTCCGGCGGGGAATCAAAAGGTGATTCCGTGATGGGGCCAATAGGCACCCCATCACCTCTGAAATCACCCTATGGCTGCAGACCCATAACAGAATCGCACGTGTCTCTCTTATCAGAGGAGTCTGTTTTTACAGTCACCTGCAATCCATACTTGTTTAGACTACTGTAGATAGATAAGAGACAAAGCGAGATAATTACAGTATAGACGACAACTCTTGGCTTTTACCTTTCTCCTTTAAAAACAGAGGTCCTTTTATCTAAGTAGGTGAAAGTGGGACTCCTCAATGAGGTGAATGTCCACACATCAAGTCCGCATGATCAAATCCATTACTTAGATGACATTTACATCTCCAAACCACAGCCTCCTGTCATTTGCTGGCCTAAATATTCACACAAGAGCACTGTAGATGAAGTGCATATCCTGTATTCTGCTTGAAATATATGGCTCTGATACACTAAACTAACTCCAGTATTCTCTCTGACTCAGGTGAAAGGGACTTGACAAGATTGCCAAAAAACAATAGACAGGCTTTAATAAATGACAAGGTTTCACATAATGCACATGGAAAGCAAGGTGACAGCTCTCTACAGGAGGCTGGGGCTGATTACATGACACTAAAGTGCTACATTTTTAAAGCAGATTTTCTTTTCTTTTTTTAAGGCAAGAAATACAGGAGTGTGATTTGTAGTTTTCTCATTCAGTCTGTCAAACTGTAGCTATCCAAGTCCAGTAACATGAGTTGTGCTGACTCAATTAATTGATGTGTGGGTATTTGAAAAGAAATGATTACAGTATTTCTCCAGGTGTAAATAAATATACAGAACAAATTAGTATTTTCTTTTGTTATTTCCCTTTAAGAAATTATAGAATTTCATTTACCTAGGGGAAGAAATGACTTAGTGGCATTTCCCTGTAGAACCACTGAACTCCCAGAGGAGGCACTCATGTACTGCAAGCTCATGGTTAAGCCTGCTGTGACAAGCAGGGGCAGAGGTAGTCCTTATCACCTCTCACAACTGCAATCAACTCAGTCTTTGTTGCCATGAAAAAGCAATACTCAGTACTGACCTGAAGGCATAGATGAGCAAACTGCACATGATCATTTAAAACAAATGACGGGTCAGGATTCAAGGATATATGGTGATGAAATACCCAGGGAAATGGGAAATAGAATTCTGTTGGCCAATGCTGCTCGAATAAAGTAGCTCCTTACTGTCAAATTTAGCCCTAGATCAAGTAAAGTTGAAAACAATCAACCATTTCTGTTCATACCTTCACATTATGTGATAACTACCTTTGAGGGACTCTCTCTCTCTCTCTGTATGTGTGTGTGTGTGTGTGTATATATATATATATATATATATATATATATACTTATTTACAGAAAGGATAAATCTAACATGAATGTTTATACTCATGGGGATTTCTTTAGCCTTTAATGCCTGACTGATTAACCACATGCAAGAGGCTATTAGGTCATGGTATATGCATACATGACAAATAAACAGGAGCCAACATTGAGAATCCACCCATTTCTGTTCATTATACAGACAGTAAATTCAGGGGGAAATTGCAGTTATACAGATGTTTTATGATGACCCTTTTAAACAGAAGGGTAAAAGTGCATTGCTATTAAATCAATGAAACTAGACTTAAAAGAGTTGTGAGGCTGTCAGCTGATTGTTAACACAGCTCTAATGACCTATAGCAGTCCATAATTACAATAATATCTCACATTATAAGGGCACAATGCCCTCTGATTAAAACTTCAAACCTTAATGTCTTTCTGCAGGATGATGGTCTTCATTACAGACAATTGTTTTCTCTTCACAGTAAGCCTCAGATGTTTTCCATGGATAGGACTAGAGCAGACTATTAACTTTTGATATGAATGTAATTTTTTCTAGAAGCTTTCCTTTCTAATAGGGGGTCTAAGGAAGATACAAGATGCTTTTAAGACATGAGTTGTCAATTGCCTCTTAGTTCTCTGTCTGCTCTCTCTTGAGTCTTGTGTTTGTTTGTTTTAATCTTATTTCATCTTTTTTCCATGTCCTTAAAAAAAACCCAAAAGACTGCACATGTTAGATTACTCTAATAGTCAGAGGCTGAAATATAGAAAGTCTGAACTTTAAACAGCAGGTCTTATTTGGTCCCTCCTAAGAATTTCAAAAGGGAATACAAATAGCCCAGTCAAACCACATTAGTTTTAATAAGAAACAGTCATGTTATTTCTAACTAGCCTAACTTCAACCCTCTCATCTTTGAAACTCTTGGAATGTTGCTGACAGCATGACAGCATGATCTTTCTGAACCAATCTTTACCTGCTCTTAGGCAGCAGCCAAAATGAGCTACAGTTATACAGCTTTCCGGCCGTCAGTCCAACCTATCTGTCTGGATATTGTATGGCCCTCATCACCTTCAAGTCAGAGCACCTAAAAAAAAACCTGGTTTTGCAAAAGGAAAATGCGGACCTAGCTCTCGCTAATGAGCGTGCAATAAAACACCTTCCTCTGCAAACTTCAAAGCATCTGGCACAGAAAAGAAAATTATTAGTCATTATAAAGTGTAGGGGTGTGTGTGTAAATTTGCTTGTACCTCATTACTGGACTGAGGTGCTTTGTTGTTATCCCTCCCCCCCGCAAAAAAATTTTTTTATTTCCTACAGAGCTCTATGCGATCACCCACTTTTATTTGTAAAATGGAACGGATGTATGTCTTATTAGAGGGACTACAAAGAATACGTTGCCCTTCCAAGCCTCTGCTTTGACTTGAGAAGTTATCTATCACACCAAAGATTTTTCCTGGCATTGGAAAAGGATTAAAATATCAACGTTTCAATTCACAGAATCACAGAGCCCCACTAGGACCAATCTGTCCCTCCCCCCTCCTTCTTTAAACCACCCCTGTTTGACCAACAAAATAATCTCAAATGTAACCCTGATTCACCAGAACCACAGCATCTATCACAGGGGCAGGAGCCGGTCTTTACATTCCAAAAGATCTTTCTTTCTTTCTTTCTTTCTTTACCAACTTACAGTCTGAGGATACAGACCATGATACACTTGCCAACAGGGAGGGCATATACTGAGTCAGTCCTAAGGAAGCAGAACGTGCCTGCCTGTATGAATGGGAAGGAGTTAGTACCGAACAGCCAACACTGCAGAGCTAAGCTTACTAGCTGAATACCAATTAAAGAAATAAGCCCTCACTATTTCCACATTTGCAAACTAAAAATCATTCCTGGCACAAATGACACAGAGGGGGAGAGTCCCATGCCGCGATAACCTTTTTAGTTTACAGCAGCATCCGTGCTGGACTTAGGGTCAAACAGCCGGCGCCACTTCTGTTTTCCAGCAGTGGATGAGAAAACACTTGCTCCGCTTGTCATTTTCAAAAAAGTCCCTGCTGTATCTGCTACTGAGAGATCCACTGATTGTTTTCTTTGGTTCCCCCCCCCCCCCCTTCTCGATTTCTGTTGTCACATCTGGTGTCTATTGCTGAAGCCCCCTCTCCTCCCAAACAGCACTGCTCTCTCTTCCCCCTCTCTGCTGGGTCTATTTGCATCTAGCCTCTTTGCAATCACACACAGCTCGGAGAACACAATGAAAATTAAACTTCTGAACGCAAAAGCCGCACTCCTGACTCTGCAGATCATCATCTGACTTTGAGTTGGGATTTCAAGGGGGGGGGGGGGGGGGAAGAGAGAGAAAGGGAATACATAGGGCAGCCAAATCGCTTCCCTGGAACGCCTCCAGAGCGCACACGCCGCAGCCTTGTGTCTTTCCTTACCTGCTTCCCTTTCCCCTTGCTCAGCGGCTCCGATGAGGCTTTTAATCCACACAGAGAGGAGGAGGACGGCTCCTCAGCAAAGTACTTGCCGGCTGCTCTCCCCCATGCGCCCGGGCGGGCGGCTGCTGTTAGCTCCGCTGTTATAGAACTTGCAAGCTTGTAGAGTGGCTGCTCCGATGCGGGGGTCTCCCTTCCCTCCAATCACATCGGGCACCCAGGGAGAAGCAGCGATGGATGGGCTCTCCTCCCTCCCTCCCGATCCGCGATCCCCCTCCTGGCTGACTCCTCGCTGGACACCTCCTCGTCAGCAGCGAGCGCTCGGAGCGGCTGGCTGAGAGGAGAGCACTAGCTCCTTGTGCCAAGCGCTGCTCAGCCTGCGTGTGCGACTCGTGGCGGGGGACGAAGAGGAAAGGGGGGCGGCGGGGGGGAGATCGGCGACTTCAGCCGGCTGTCAGTTTCGTCTGAGGGCTTCCAGAGGAGGCGCGGAGACTTTTTGTACCTCCCGGAGCCCCCTCTTGAAAAGGCACCCAAAAAAGGGGCCGCACGCCCCCTTCCTCCTCCTCCTCCTCCTCCTCCTTGACAGGAGATACAGATGGAACCCTTTGGATCCAGATCAGGAACGGGGCTTCGTGGGGGTGGGGGTCTGCAGCCAATCTAGCTCCTGGGGTGGGATTTACATTTGAAAGCGGCGAGCTGGAGAGAGCGAGAGATATTTTTTTTAAAGCTTGTCATAGGAGCCATGATCAATTGAGCTCCCGAGGCATGAAGGCAAAGTCATAAAACTCATCAGAACTTACAGTTTTCTTGCTTTATAGTTTTGCCCTTTCAATCTCCTCAGTCTGCCCTAGTTCCACTTGCCTGCTTGGAAAGCCCCCACCCCCCAGTAAAACTTCACTCTGTTGGGATTTAATCCCAGGGGAAAGCGGGCACCTCAGCGAGGGGGGCAGCCTTGCAGATGCTGCGGCTGCTGCTAGAGTCAGGGGGCCGTTTTGTTTAAGGTACCACGCGTGGTGATGAATCTCCCCTTGGGTGAGGAGGACGAGACGCTTGCGAAGAAGAGTAGGGCGAGAGGAGGAGGTGCGGGGCTGCGGCTTTGACAGCATAATTACGCCGAGCTGTCAAAGACTCGGGTTCAAAGGGCTGCCAAAATGCAGCGAGGAACGGCATAGGTTGTCATTGTGATCCCATTACGAACCTCCATAACGGTGGCAGCAGCAGCAGCAGCCTATAAAGTGCAATTGCCACTCCTTCCCAACCCAGGTTTCAAAACCCACAAGGGGTTGGCGTAAAAAATGCAAAGTGGAAAGAGAAGTTAAAAGCGGCGCTTCAGCCCTGAAGCTTTATTGTACCGGTAGGAAAAGGAGAGTGAAATAGCAGTATCGCCCAGAGAGAGAGAGAGAGAGAGGATTGTCACAGATCTGCACGATGCTTGACAAAAAGAAAAGAAAAAATGATTATTAGACTGATTGGGTCCCCTTTATCTTTTCCCAACAGAAGCATCGACTTTTCCCTTCATTTCAAAATCCCTTTTCATTCTGCAGAGGAAAACACTGACGTGACATTAGCCAAGCAGTCGGAACATTCCCTTATATAAATGGCACTGCGTGAGTGCCACACGGTGTGGATACTGCTAATCTGACATTTTCCTTCGATTCAGAATATTTTTTAACACCCCACTGTTTGGGGAACAGTGGATCATAGCAAGGGCAAGTGTTAAAAGAGAAATAAGTCTAGGCTAATCCTGGCTTTTGATTCCTAGCATTTCTTGAAAGCCTTCTCAAGCTTTCCAAGAGCAAAACTGTAATGTAGATTTCTAATTAAATGTTGTTCTTTAATAGACAGTGCCCTGTGAAGTGTGGCACCCTTGATAACAGAACTATCTCTAGAATAAAGTCATTTACTTGTCTTTTAAACGGGGCTGCCTTTTGAAATTGCTCAAAACGTTAAAAAAATACACAAAACCTCATGTCAGCCTCTCAGTTTGTGCATAGTTTTTTTGGGGGGTGTGGGGAGTAAAGTACAGCCACTAATAATTTAATAAGTTTTTTTTAAAAAAAGAATCTAACAGTAGCTCTAATATTATCCTAGGATTGCGATATATGTACGCTTTTAGGTGGCATTTATGAGAAATGCAAGTTGTGGGGCTGCATTGGAGTCCCTGCAGCCTTGCAACCTGTATTTCTCATAAGTGCCCTCTAAAAATGTGCATATATGTCAACCCTACACTATCTTGTCTTCTAGCTTCATTTGGAGGTATATGCTCTTAATGTCACTTGTAGCAGAGGGAGGCCACAGTAGCATCACAATATTGTAAATTGAAAGAGGAGTGGTAGGAAGATACAGCCTAACAATCTTCACTCTGAGAGACTCTGTGCATCCAAGAACATGGTAGTATTTGAATGGGATTATTCAAGTAAGAAAATCCTGCTGCATGTTGGTAGTTATTGAGATGCTACCCGAGACTGTGATTAAGAAAAGTATAGGACATGATTCCTTGCTGCAAATACATCTTTCATGAAAAAAGAAGAAATGAGAACTTTAGTTTAGCACTCATCTAAAACAGCAGAGTTCAAGAAGTTAAGAGTCTTTAATGCATACCACACACGCCTTTCCTTTTCTTCTTCCCACATTCTTATTAGATGAAATCTGAATTTTCAATGCTAACCTATTCATACTTCATTTTACAGCTCCAGCTTCAGTCATGAAAGGACAGTGGGTTAAAAAGAGTCTTTTCTTGTTGGAAACTGGACTAAGAGGGGGAAAATAAAACAGTAGGAGGGAAATGCCATCACAATTTTCAATGAAAAAAGCCTTCTTGGCCCCTTAAAACTCTAAAGAATTATCTGATCACTTTAAAATTCCTCCACGAAGAAAAAGGATCCTCTTCCTTTTAGCTTGAATTTGATCTTGACCCCAAGGCATAGCAATAACTTTCCATTATTAATGTTATTACTGTCCCTTAATGTCCTGTTAAGCTGGTATGTTATTTTCATACCAGCTTAAAGGGACACTGCCAAGAAGTCTGTTACTCTAAAATTAAATTCTTTGAAGCAAACAATATTTTAAGAAACTAAAAATGAACTGGAACTGAAGGAGAATGAATAGTGAACAGGTGTGGCCATTTGTTTTAATGTTAACATTCCTACCTTCAATTTATTAAGCTCATTAATTTACATATGGATGAAAAGATGAGCCAATGGACGCTCCTCAGAAAGTGACAGCGACTATGCAGACCAGTTTACTTTCACTTCATCAGCCCTTTTCAATGAGCCAGTGGTACGGGGGAAATGCGGCAAGTGGGTGAGGTGTGGGCAACCCGTCGCACGGATGCCCATCCACCTCCACCCATCTCCATACATGGAGCATTGCTCCGTGCATGGGCGATGGGTGCGGAAGTGTGTGGAGTACAGGAGTGCACATGCACCCTCCCCACACCTGCTGCAGAGATCACACAAACACAAACACACACCCCACTGCCCATGCACCTGCCCATGCAAAAAGGGTCATAGACAGAACGTAAAGATTCTAAGAAATACTTTGGATTCAGTTTAAATAATCAAAGGTTTGATTTGATTATTTAACACATTAACACAACAAGATGCATTAAAGAAATACAATTGCAATTATGAATGTTCAACACAGGGGTAGGCAGACCTCTGGTGCACAATCCACTTGATGCAGGATCAGGCAATCTACCAGGATCCCTGCCAATGACTCCTGACCTGGCTCTCAGCTCTAGTGTACTTCAACAGCTGGTTTCAGGAGTAGAGAGGAACACCAAAAGATCTTTCCTAGCCTATCTCCTCCCTGGAGACACTTCCATGGGTGCCTGTCCTGTTATCTTCCCCAGAGGCGATATCTGAGAGGCTGGCTTTCCCTCCCCATACTGTAGCCTACTGGAGATTAGTTTGTACTCTTACCAGTAGATCACAATCTACCTTTTGGCCACCTGTGGTTTAATGGATGGAATTTTGCAGCCTGGTCAGACTACTTCTAATATATTGGGTAGCTGAGTTGTATTGCCACCCACATCCTTCTGAGTGTAATGAATGCATAACACATGTATCTGGCAGTCTTGCAGAATAAAATCCTCACACTCACATTGTTAATGAAAACACAGTATGGATGGCAGCAGCAAAAGCTTTTCCATCCTAGCGATATGCTTCACCATGTTTTGAATAGACCAGGAGTGGGCAATGTTTCCTAAGGCCAAGACCCACATCCATTTACACTTTCAGGAGGATGAGGTTTTGGTATCACCAGGTGAGAATCCATTTGTATAGGACTTGGATAAGAATGATGAACATTGTGTTGGGCCAATATAGGAGGTTTTTGTATACAATCGCTCACCAGTCTTATTATTATTATTATTATTATTATTAACAAACATTTATATAGCGCCAGCAGTGTACCTGGCACTTTACAAAGTAATAAAATAGACAGGGTCCCTGCCCCTAGGGCTTACAATCTGAGAGACAGGAGCTGGG
>QEPC01009236.1:1742845-1816132 GCA_003113815.1 Sphenodon punctatus
CATAATTCCAGTTTCCTGGTTCCTAACTCAGCTCTGCTCTCTCTGAGTTTCTTCATTGGGGCCATAATTCCAGTTTCCTGGTTCCTAACTCAGCTCTGCTCTCTCTGAGTTTCTTCATTGGGACCATAATTCCAGTTTCCTGGTTCCTAACTCAGCTCTGCTCTCTCTGAGTTTCTTCATTGGGGCCATAATTCCAGTTTCCTGGTTCCTAACTCAGCTCTGCTCTCTCTGAGTTTCTTCATTGGGACCATAATTCCAGTTTCCTGGTTCCTAACTCAGCTCTGCTCTCTCTGAGTTTCTTCATTGGGGCCATAATTCCAGTTTCCTGGTTCCTAACTCAGCTCTGCTCTCTCTGAGTTTCTTCATTGGGACCATAATTCCAGTTTCCTGGTTCCTAACTCAGCTCTGCTCTCTCTGAGTTTCTTCATTGGGACCATAATTCCAGTTTCCTGGTTCCTAACTCAGCTCTGCTCTCTCTGAGTTTCTTCATTGGGACCATAATTCCAGTTTCCTGGTTCCTAACTCAGCTCTGCTCTCTCTGAGTTTCTTCATTGGGGCCATTGTTGGAACCCGACTCCTAACCCTGACATCGGTCCCTGACAGAGAGGGAGATGGACTGTGATAGAATAGCTGGTGCTGGTCTCCTTTATTTAGGTTGCCTAGCACATTGCACTGTGAAAGATTCTTCGAACCCTGTCTTTGGGGAGATTTTGTATCTCGTTTGTTTGTTTGTTTTTGTTTGTTCATTTTTGGCAGGCTTTTGATATTTGGTAGAGGAATCCTTTTGGATTACTGAAGTGCCTTTGTCCCAGGAGACTCCACTGAGATAAACTTTTAAAAGCAAAAGGCTAATTTCCTTTTCATTCACAGGGGACTTCTGGCTGGCTGCCAAAATCACAGAACCTTTCGAAGTTAGGTGCATGTTATTTGCAGCAGCAGTCCATGGCACTGGAAGCTGTGGGAGTTGCCAGAGATGCTGTACCAGGGTGGGAAATGGTAGATAAAAGCACACTGTTTTGCCAAGCCAAGTGCTGAACTTAGGAAATGCCAGTATTATGACTGCCTGTGCAACTTTAGTTCTACAAGGATGTGTGCAGAGCATATAAATTCTTAATTCTTTCCAGTCAGTCTGTGTAGGTGTATTTCTAAAACAAATGGTTTCATTTTAAGCCTATAAATATTTCAAAACACGAACAAAAAATGAGGACGTAGGAGCATTTTGAAAAACAAGTCCTCATCTAAAACCTATAATATGAATATTTTAAGTGAAAAGATACCTTGGTATTTTGAGTTATGCTGATTGTTGAAAAGAACATTGATACTTCTTGAATTTAGACAACTTTGACATTTGAAAACCTCCCCCTGGCCCCCTCCCATCACAAGTGCAATAGCAAAGAAGATTGTGGCATTAACCTTAAAAGCCCTTTGAAAAGAAATCCTATTTCCACTGTAGTAGAAAGCAGCCCTCATTGATTTATATCTGCACTGTTTGGAAAGGGGAAGGATAACAGATTTCCAAAGTGTTTTCTGAAAATGGGCTAATCTGAAAAAAAAAAAGTTGAATGAATTTATTAATATACCAGGAATAGTGTCTGATATTTATGTAAATTAAAATGTATATCACTCTTTTATAAATATAAAAATGAATGATTCAATGATTAAGTTCAAGTTTTTATGAATCATTTATAAAAATGAAAAAGGCCAGTCATTTCTAAACAAAGTCACTATTGTGCAAGTCCATACTCTGTGAAAGTCCATTCCTTTAGGTAGTTTTCTTGTATAAAAAACTGCTTCCAACTACCTTTCATGTTGATTAAAATCTTTTATTTCAGGGGAGTTGTAATCTGGAGATTGGGTTAACAGCCGTATTGTGATGGCTGTGTAGCTGTGTATTGGTGTCAAGCTTGTAGGTCCTCTATCAGTTGTCTGCTTCAGTATATTCAGTCTAGAACAAACATCTTTGAGCCTTACTTACTTACAAAAGTCCCTGTAGAGCCTAGAGTTCCCAGATACTATCAGGTAGTATAAGTAGACAGGAGTATAGCATGACTAACTGAAACTTTATAGCTCCACCTTGACCAGGGCTACTTTTGTAACACTTATACATGTCCCTCCAGCCCAGCAATGTATTACCTAGCAGTAATATAAGAACACTCACTTTTGTGCAATGTATTTCTATGAAAACTAGCAGCTGGTATCACATTTTCCAGAAAATATTGAGAAAAAGTTTAATTTGGTAACACTTTTCAGTCTTAGTTTCTGTAACTGCAATATACAGTAGTCTCTCTCAAAAAATTCCTTACCCATAAAGAAGGCAACAGAGGCTTTTACTCCAGAAATCAGGAAAAAAGTAAAAAAAAGTCACTGCCTGTCACAGTATCACAGCTATCCCCCAGAGAAGCAAGACTGTGCATACAAAGACTGAAGAAATTAAGCATTAGTGAACTCACTCTGGTTTTGAAACCTCTAAAAATGATGGGTTCATACATTTGACTAGAACTAACATTTTATTAGGTTTATGTTCCACACAGCAATGATAAAGAAAGGGAACACAGAAGAGGCAATTAAAATATAGACTTTGATTCTACAAACTGATCCTTGTGGATTTTTCCTTACAACTTTGCAGTTGCAGGGTACCCCCAGAAATGTCTCCTACCTCGTGACCATGCTGCCACTGGGAGAGGGAGAGGTGGGACTGTAGTGGCTGCTGTAGTGGAACCACAGTCAGGAGGCCAGGGACTTTCTGAAGGCATCCTGTTTGCACGCAACTGTAGTGTTTGGTCCACACAGTTGTGTGGACTTTGGAACAGGGCCACAGTGAATACAGGTCAAAAGATTACACAGTGTTTGTGACATACAGTAGTAATCAAAATGCAAATCTCTGTGAGCAAATGAAAAAGGGGAAACTATTGACTGACCTTGTTCCGGCCAGGTACTCTGTGCAGCATCAGTCACGACTAGAGGGACGGGGTGCTGGTGTAGCCATTGTTTTTAGGGAATCATGGTCTGACAGGAGGTATCTAGTGCAATCGATGCTGGGAATTGATGGTCTCCATCTTGTAATTGATGTGGCAGGAGACAGATGAGGGGTGCTGCTGGTATACCATGCACCTACTTGTATGGCAGCATCCCTACATGCTCCAACGGAGCTGGTGTCGGAGGTGGTATTGCCTCTTGGGAGACGTCAATATTCACGCCGACACCAGTCTTAGTGGGGCGGAGCATGAGTTCATGGCAACCATGGGCCTGTCTCAAGTAGTTACAGCATGACACATGATGGGGGACATACCTTGGATTTGATTTTTTGCACCTGCCTTAAGGTGGGGATCCATTGGTGGGGGAGGAGTTAGCTGTACCCTTGTCATAGACAGATCATGGGCTGCCCTCATGGTGGGGTGGGCAATGCATACCCCAGTGAGAGGGGGAGATGTGGGGACGGGGGGAGTTGATCTCTCTCACCAGTCTGGCAGGATACCCTGGAGGGGGAGGGTCTGGGGGTGGGTGTGTTTCGCAACACAGGTTGTGACAGGCCAAGGAAGATATGGTCCATGGGGGAGATCAGTTCCATCATTGAGGGGGGGCAGGTGCTTAGTCCCTGCCCCGCTCTTGGGTACCACAGCAGAAAGTGTGGTGATGAAGTCAGAGAGGGCCACCATCCCTGTTCTGGTGCTGTTGAACGTGAGGTCGGTGGTAAATAAATCATCTACTGTCCAGGAGCTGATCCTGGATCAGGCAGCTGACCTGGTCTTACGGAGACCTGCCAGGACACTGAGTCGGGGCGTAACTTGACTGATCTTGTTCTGGCTGGGTACTCCGTGCAGCATCAGCCACAGCTGGAGGGATATGTGTGTGTGCGTGTGTAGCTGTTATTTATCTAGCCCTGTTAATATTTAAAGTATTTATGATTGTTTTAGATTGATTTTATTGTATTTTATTATTGTATTTTAATGATGGAAGCCGCCCCGAGCTGCGTTGCAGGAGGGGCGGGGTAAAAATTTATAAAATAAATAAATAAATAAATACATTATTTTTAAGGAACAGTGGTCCGTTTGGTGGTATCCGGTGCAGAATCCACCTGGAGTAGAGTGCCTCCATCTGGTGTTTGATTCGGCTGGAGGCAGTTTGGGAATGCTGCTGGTACCATACACCTACCTGTCCAGCTGCTTCCCTACATGCCCTACCTGAGCTGGTTGTGGAGGTGATCTTGAGGTCCCCAAGGACTTTGTTCCTGGGGGACTTCAACATCCACACTGACACTGGTCTTGTTGGAGCAGAGCATCAGTTCATGGCCACCATGGCAACTATGGGTTTGTCTCAATTGATAAATGGCCCGACACATGATGGTGGTCACACTCTGAATTTGGTTTTCTGAACTGGCCTAGAGGCGGGGGGTTCATTAGTGGAGGATGTGCTGAAAGTGCCCTTGTCATGGTTAGATCATTATCTCCTTTGGACCCAGCTCCTGGTGCATGTTTGTCCCCAGAAAGGTGTGAAGCTGGTTAAATTAGTTTGCCCTTGGAGACTTATGGAACTGAAGTAGTTCTGGAATGTTCTGGGGGAAATACCCTCTGATCTTGATGTCCACCTGCTCAACGACCTCATTAGGTTTTGGAAAACCTGGCTATCGGAGGCCATTGACCAGGTGGCTCTCAGGCGTCTGTTTCCCAAACATCAGAGTCGCAGGTCCCGGTGATTTATGGAGGACCTGTGACAGGTAAAACACGAGGTGAGGCAGTTAGAGCGATGGTGGCATTGTACTCATGCTGAAGATGACAGATTGCAGCATAGAGCCAGTCTGAAAGCCTATGTGGTGGCTGTGCAGGTTGCAAAGAAGAAATTCTTTGCTGTCATCACAATGTCTGTGAAATCTTGACCGACGGAGCTCTTCCAGGTGTTGAAAGGGTTGGTCAGTCTAGCCTCTCTCCACCGGGAAGTGGAGGTTTCCCGGGCCCGCTGTGATAGGTTTATTGGTTTTTTCATGGACAAAATTGTTCACGTTCACCATGACTTCGCCACCACAGGTGATACAGTTGGGGAACCAGATGCTATGAATGCCCTGGCTTGTCCTGTTTTGTGGGATCAATTTCAGTCGGTGACCCCTGCCAATGCAGGGGTTGTCCTGGGGGCTGTTAGGGCCACAACATGTGAATTAGATCCTTACCCATCCTGACTGCTTAAGGCCACCAGGGAGACATTGGGGTTGCTTCTGACATGGGTGGTTAACACCTCCCTTGAGGAGGGCAGGGTCCCAGAGTTTCTTAAGGAGGCTGTGGTGTGGCCCTTGCTCAAAAAAACATCCATTGATGCTGATGCCCTTGCCAGCTACTGGCCTGTCTCTAACCTTCCCTTTTTAGGGAAGGTTATTGAGTGGGTGGTGGCCCAGCAGCTCTGGGACCATTGGGACTGGGTCGGTTTCCTGGACCCCTCACAATCTAGCTTTCATTTGGGATATGGCACTGAGACTGTGCTTGTGGCCTTGGTCAATGACCTGCACCGTGCTTTGGACCAGGGGCAGTCGACCCTTCTGGTCTTGTTAGATCTGTCAGCTGCTTTTGATACTGTTGACCATGAGCTATTGGTGACTTGGCTGCAGGATCATGCTAGGGTGGACAGGACCATTCTTGAATGGTTCCGCTCATTCCTGGCCAGTAGGACTCACCGTGTGGTCTTGGATGACTGTACATCTGCTCTCAGGGATCTCAAGCATGGGGTCCCACAGGGTTCTATACTGTCCCCCCTCCTGTTTAATGTTTATATGCAGCCTTTGAGTGAGGTCATGAGAGGGTTTGGTGTGTGTTGTCATCAATATGCCGATGACACTCAGCTCTACCTCTCATTTTCAGCAGACTCAGGCCCCACAGTCTTGTTGCTTACCTGATGTCTGACAGCTGTGAGGGTCTGAATGAGGGTGAGCAGCCTGAAGATGAATTCTGACAAGACGGAAGTGATGCTGGTGGGGAGGGCCAAGGGAGTGGAGGCCCCCATTATTGATTGGGTGTGGTCTGTCCTGGTTCCTCAAGTTTGTTGTCTGGGAGTGCTCCTTGACTTGCAGCTCCACCTGGATGTCCAGGTGGCAGCTGTGGCAAGGAGTGCATTTGCCAAATTACATCTGGTGCAATGGTTACGGTCTTATGTCTCAGACTGTGACCTTGTCACTATCATCCATGCCTTCATTACCTCAAGACTTGATTACTGTAATGCACTCTACGTGGGGCTACCCAAGGTGATGGTCTGGAGGTTGCAACTGGTGCACAATGTGGCGGCCCATATCCTCACAGGTACGGGTCGCCGAGAGCACATAACACTAGTGCTCCATCTCTACACTGGATCTCTCAGATCCAGAGTAACTTTGACACCGGATTGGAAGCAGTAAGCGACGGGCACGAGGTTATGGAGGCACCATCTGGTCGAACTTTCTGGGATGAGTTTTAGGAAGTGATGCCAGCTGATGTGGTGAATGTCCTGGGGTCTGTCAGAGCCACTAGTTGTGAACTAGATCTGTGCCCATCCTGGTTGGTGAAAGCCTCCAGGGAGACCTTGGGGACGGTGCTGGCGAGGGTAGTGAACGCGTCGCTTCGGCAGGGGAGATTGTCACCCAGTCTCAAGGAGACTGTGGTGTGCCCCCTGCTGAAGAAGCCATCTTTGGATGGCTACCGACCTGTCTCTAATCTTCCCTTTTTAGGGAAGGTTATTGAATGGGCAGTGGCACTGCAGCTCCAGGCGCATTTGGACAGCATCGGTTTCCTTGACCCTTTTCAATCTGGGTTCCACCCCAGCTATGGTACTGAGATGGCCTTGGTGGATAATCTCCACCTGGAGATGGATGGAGGATGTTCGACCTTTGTGATCCTGCTAGATCTCTCAGCCGCTTTTGATACTGTGGACCACGGGCTGCTGTTGAGAAGGCTGTGAGACTTGGGGGTCTGGACGGGACTGTCTTTGGATGGTTCCACTCATTCTTCTCGGGTAGAAGCCAGCGGGTGGTGCTGGGGGCTGAAACATCTAGCCTAAGCTTTGACTTGCAGCGTTCCGCAGGGTTCCATTCTGTCTCCACTGTTGTTCAATGTGTATATGCAGCCCCTGGGGGAGATCGTGAGAGGGTTCGGGGTGCGATGTCACCAATATGCTGATGATACTCAGCTGTACCTCTCATTTTCAACTGACCCAGGTCCTGCTGTCTCGTTACTTTCCCAATGCTTGGAGGCCGTGATGGATTGGATGCAGCAGAGCAGACTGAAGCTCAATCCCGATAAGACAGAGGTGATGGTGGTGGGAAGGGCGGGGGAGGTGCTGGCCCCCCTGATAGGGGGGGTTCGCCCGCCTGTTGCTCTTCAGGTTCGGAGTCTGGGGGTGGTTTTGGATTCGGGCCTCTGTCTGCATCGTCAAGTGGAGGCGGTGGCTAAAGCCGCCTTTCGCCAGCTTTATCTGGTACGGTGGCTTCGCCCTTATCTCTCCAGGCCTGATCTGGCCACTCTGAGTATCATCATCACCTTGAGGCTAGACTACTGCAACGCGCTTTACGTGGGGCTTCCCTTGTTTCTGGTTCAGAGGCTGCAGCTAGTGCAGAATGCGGCTGCCCATCTCCTGATGGGGACGGGGTGGTGTGAGCACATTACACCGGTGCTCCACACTCTGCACTGACTGCCTATAGCGTACCAAGCCAGATTCAAGGTGTTAGTACTGATTTACAAAGCCCTGCACGGCCTGGGCCCCTCATATCTCGGGGACTGTCTTGCCCTCCGCGCCTCAGAGTGATCCCTTCAGTCCACCAAGGGTGCCTTTCTGGAGTTCCCCCTTGTAAGACGGGGGGCCACAATGGAGAGAGCGTTCTCGGTGGCCGGGCCACGGTTGTGGAACTCCCTCCCTCCCGGAGGAGGCTCGCCTGGCCCCGGGCCTGTTGGCCTTTCGACGCATCTGTAAGACGTGGCTGTTCGCCCAGGCCTTCGGAGGGGAGGGTGGGGGGTGGGTTAATTTTTGTGGGGGGTGTTTTAAATTTGTTTTAATTATTGTATTGCAGATTTTGTTTTATGTTTTAAAATTGTTTTTATACTATGTTGGAAGCCACCCCGAAATGTCGTAGGCATGGGGGATGGCATATAAATATAAATAAATAAATAAATAAATAAAAATACACTGGTTGCTGGTTGCCTACCAGGCCTGATTCAAGGTATTGCTGTTGACCTTTAAAGACCTAAATGGCCTGGGCCCCACCTACCTGCAGAACTGCCTCACTCCCTGCGTTCTGGAATGGCCATTTTAGTCGGCCGGGAGTTCCCTTTTGGAGGTCCCCTGTGTTTGGCGTGGGGCAAGACTGGAGAGGGCATTCTCAGTCACCACACCTCGGTTGTGGAACTCCCTCCCGGCAGAGGTACGTTTGGCCCAGGGCCTTCCCTCCTTCAGGTGTCACTGTAAAACATGACAGTTCCGCCAGGCGTTTGGTGAGAGAGACAGGTAGGGAGAGGGATGGGATAGAGTGGGGGGGTGGTGGAAATAATGGTTTTATTGTTTACGTTATATGTATTTCTTATGATTTTATATTTTACGCCACCCCGAGCTGCCTTTGGGAGGAGGGAGCAGGATAAGAAATCTTTATTAATAATAATAATAATAATAATAATAATAATAATAATAAATAAATAAAGGACAGCTTACAAAATAAGAATGGAAACAATACAAAATATACATTAAAATCCCCTAAAATCCTCCCCCTCCCCTAAAAATCCCCACCCAACCCTTACTCCCGCCTGCCAAACGTTTGGCCCAAAAGAAAGGTCTTGCACTTCCTCTAGAAGATATTATTCAAGCTCAGGCTTCAATGAATTTCCAGGGAGAGAGAATTCCACAACAGTGGGGCAACAATCAAGAATGCCTCTCTGCATGCCCTTGTCATATGGACCTAGCTGGGAGGCAGTATCTGTAAAAGGCCACTCCTAGCCAACCTCTGGAATCATGATGGAACATAATGGAAGAGGCAATCTTACAGATATGTGGGGGTCCAGGCTGTTTATGGCTCTACAGGTCAAAAACAGCACTTTGAATTGTGTCCAGAAAGCCATCAGAAGACAGTGAAGACTCTGAAGCACAGGTGTAATATGCTTATGGCGACCTGCCCTCGAAATGAGGTGGGCCGTAAAGTTAGCCAGTCCTTTGCTCCAGGCCACTTACTCTAGACTAGTCCAACTGAATTTAATTAATTTTCTGTTTCAAGTCAAGACTCTGAAGTCAGTTGGATTACTCTGGAGTAAATGATGTGAGGGGTGACACCTGAAAACAATAGGTCAAAATCTGTCTAGTAGTTTAAGATTCCCACCTGCATGACCAGTACATTTTTTTGCATGCAAAAAAACGCTTCTGCTATCTTGAAGTCTGTAGGTGAAATCTGTCTACTGGTGCAAAACAAAGAAAACCATAAAAAGGTCTTATTGAGTCATTGCAAGTAGGAGTTTAGCAAGCCGCATAGCCAGAAACGTCCTGACCCAGACAATGTAACAAGACAAGAACTTTACCATTAGTTTTAGCACTACCTACTCGAGGCGGTACCGTCTACACAATTCAGTACAATATCTTGTGCCTCCAAATGCATTTTAGAAAAATTGTGAAGTTTGTTTAATGAAGGTTTACCTTCAGCTTCCCAAAGAGTACATACTTTTTCTAGGTCTTAGGTGCAATCATATGGTCTGTGTATTATGCACTCAGGCAGGCATGTATGCCGCATGTGCAGCAAGCCATGCAGGGCAAAGGCACAACCGGGACCAGTGTAACCCCCTGAGCCCAGAGCCCCACGGCCCAGGGGATGGAGCAGGCACAGCTCCTGCTCCACCCCCACCCCCCCTGGACCGCAGGGGATGTGGTATCTGGGGGGTTGGGGGGTTTCATCAGCCTGCATTGCGCCTTTGCCCTGCACGGCTTGCTGCATACAGGGCATGCGTGCACGCCTGAGTGCAGGCATTCTGGCCATGTGCCTCGTGTAGGGGCAGTGTATGTGGGCAGTAGGAGTGCACTCTTTGTGTCAAATAAAAGGCAAAATCTTTTTTTTTTTCCCCCTGAAAACTATACAGAGCCAAATGAAGTCCTAGCATAATGTAGTGGCACACTACTGAAGTCAGCCTGAAACTTGGGGTGATTTTAGATGACAGGGGGCGCTTTTACATGCGGCACAGAATGAGTGTTGGGGAACCGAACACACATTCAACACCCGTCCTGTGTTACTTGTATACAATGTAATAAATTTCAACACTGATTTGAACACCCACTGAACACCAGATGAACTCGCTTTGTACTCACTGGTTGATGGTGGATTCATTTCCTGTGTTCAGGATGAACACCAGTATCGTCGCTCATCTAAACAGGACTGCAGCATGTTGCAGTGTCATGTGACCAGAGTAAAGGGTACCCAGAAGTGGTAAGAGCAAGCGTCGCCAGCATTTTTGGTGGTATCAGTGGTCCTGCATCTTTTTTTAAGCAGTCAGTGCAGAGAGACAGCACAGAGAGGCAGAGGGAGACAGCACTAAGGTAATCCACTTAAACATGGGACACAATGGGAGAAAGGTGTTCAAAGGGTGTTGAAGATCACATCCTGTATGTGTCATCAATATGCTGATGACACCCAGCTATATCTCTCATTTTCATCAGACCCAGGTCCGGCAGTCTCAGTGCTTACCCAGTGTTTGGAAGCTGTGGGGGATTGGATGAGGGTGAGCCGCCTGAAGTTAAATCCTGACAAGACGGAAGTGATGGTTGTGGGGAAAGCCAGGGGATTGATGGCCCCCATCATTGATGGGGTCCATTCTCCCCTGGTATCTCAGGTCCAGAGTCTGGATCCGCAGCTCTTCCTGGATGTCCAGGTGGTGGCTCTTGTGAAGGGAGAGTTCCGCCAGTTTCATCTGGTACGTCGTTTTAGGCCGTATGTCTCAGACTCAGATCTGGCCACAATCGTCCATGTTTTTATTACCTCGAGACTGGACCACTGTAACTCACTCTACATGGGGCTAGCATTGGTGCTGGTTCGGCGACTGCAGCTGGTGCAGAATGTGACGGCCTGTCTCCTAACAGGGACGGGTTAACGCTAGCACATTACACCAGTGCTTCGCTCTCTGCACTGGCTGCTGATAGTCTTCCGGACCTGAAGGGATAACACAACAGGCCCAAAACAAGGTGTTGGTGCTGACCTTTAAAGCCCTAAATGACTTGGGCCCCACCTACCTGCAGGACCGCCTCACCCTCCAGGTCCTGGATCAGCCCCTGCTGCTGGCCGGGGGCACCATCCTTGTTTCACGGGTGTTGACATTTATTTATTTATTTATTTATTTATTTATTTTATAAATTTGTACCCTGCCCCTCCTGCGAACAGCACCTTGAGGAGGACTTTTTCTGTGGCTGTGCCTTGGCTGTGGAACTCCCTCCTGTTTGAGGTCCACTTGACTACCAACCTCCCCTCTTTCCATAGACAATGTAAGTCCTGGCTGTTCCACCATGCCTTTGCTGGGGGACATGGGTGGGTGGGTGGGCTGGGTTAGGGACGGTTTGGGTTTGAACTGTTTTAACTGGGGAATTTTAGGTTGTTTTTTAATTGTATTTTGATGCTATATTTTAATTTGTATTTTTAAATGTTGTTAGCCGCCCCGAGATGCTTTTAGCAGGAGGGGGTGGCATACAAATTTTATTTAAAAATATAATAAATAATAAATAATAAATATGTAAAGAGTGCTGACCCAGTGTTCGTAAAACACCCTTTAAACACCTGTCCTGTGTCATGTGTAAAAGCCCCCGTGCTATTCCACAAGGCCACGCAGGGGTCATGGGGCCCACCGCCCATCTGAAAGTGGAGCAGGGGGATGCATGCTACCA
Organism: Sphenodon punctatus; assembly: GCA_003113815.1. Classification (NCBI taxonomy): domain Eukaryota; kingdom Metazoa; phylum Chordata; class Lepidosauria; order Sphenodontia; family Sphenodontidae; genus Sphenodon; species Sphenodon punctatus. The sequence goes on from QEPC01009236.1 coordinate 1,754,693, forward strand.
TGAGCCACAGAGCACCTCCTCATGAAGATGCACAGAGCACAGCCAGGATATCTGGAGTGCTCCAAGCAGGGAAAGCCAAATAGCTTCATGGCAATGGGTGACCACAGAGCCCCTGGAAATATTTATTTATTTATTTATTTATTTATGGCATTTTTATCTTTCCCCTCTCGCCCAAAGGCGACTCACAATAAAATAAACATATAAGAATAAATAAATACAATACAAATACAATATAGTATAAAAGAACCTCACCCAAATTCCTAACCCATCCCACCACCAACCCCCACCAAATGCCTGGTGGAAGAGTCCCTCCTCCCATACCATCCCTCCATCCCTCACCCATTCCCTCCACAAAATGCCTGGCAGAACCACCAGGTTTTACAAGCCCGATGAAATGTCAGCAGGTCCGGGGCCAGGTGAGCCTCCTCTGGGAGGGAGTTCCACAGTTGAGGTGCAGCCACCAAGAACACCCACTCCATAGTGTTCCCCCAGTTTACTCGGGGGACTTCCAAGAAGGCGCCTCCAGCAGACTACAGGAGTCAATTGAGGACCATGGGAGTGAGGCGGTTCTGCAGATAGGTCAAGCCAACGCTGTGTAGGGTTTTAAAGATGAGAACTAACACCTTGAATCAGGCCCGAAAGAAAATAGGTAGCCAGTGCAGAGAACAGCGCACTGGTGTAATGTGCTTCAACCTACCCAACCCCATAAGGAACTGGGCCACCGCATTCTGCACCAGCTTCAGCCTCTGGACCATCACTAGGGGTAGCCCCACGTACAGCACATTGCAGTAGTCCAGTCTCGAGGTAACAAAAGCATGAATGATGGTGGCCAGGTCAGAGTCCGAGATATAAGGCTGAAGCTGCCAAATCAGATGTAACTGGTTGAAAACCCCCTTCGCCACCATCTCCACCTCGATATTCAAGTGGATCCAGGAATCCAGGAGCATCCCTAGACTCCACACCTGGGAGCCCAGTGGGGGACAAACCCCATCAATGATGGGGGAAGTCACACCAGCCGCTCTCCCCACTAATATTACCTCCGTCTTGTCAGAATTCAGCTCCAGTCAACTCTGCCTCATCGAGTCCCTCACATCTGTCAAACACTGGGAAAGCACAAAGACTGCCAGGCCTGGGTACGATGAAAATGAGAGATACAGCTGAATGTCATCAGCATATTGATGACAACTCATTCCGAACTGCCTCACGACCTCACCTAATGGTTGCATATATATGTTGAAAAAGAGCAGGGATAGAATAGAACCTTGTGTGACACCACACGAGAGGTCACAGGGGGAAGATAACTTATCCCCCATCACCACCTATTGGGTCCTACCAACTATGTAGGAACGGAACCATTGTAGAACCATCCCACCCAATCCTGCCTGGTCCTGCAAGCAAGTCACCAACAGCTCATAATCAACCATGTCAAAAGCAGCCTAGAGATCTAATAGGACCAGTAAGGTCAAACATCCCTGGTCCATCTCCTGGTGCAGGTCATCGACCAAGGCCAAAAGCGCAGTCTCAGTACCATACCCTGGGTGGAAGCCAGACTGGGAGGGATCTAGAAAGCTGAGGCTATCTAGATGCTCCCAGAGCTTCTGAGCCACCACCCATTTAATAACCTTCCCTAAAAAGGGAAGGTTAGAGGCTGGCCGGTAGCTGGCAAGCGAGTCAACATCAAGCAATAGTTTCTTGAGCAGAGGCTGGACCACTGCCTCCTTCAAATATTCCGGCAATCTGCCCTCTCGAAGGAAAGCATTCCATCACCAGCATCGCCCCTAACATCTCCCAGCAGGCCTTGACCAGCCAAGACAGGCACGGATACAGTTCACAACAGGTGGTGTTAACCACCCCCAAAACATCCACAGCCCCCGCTGCAGCACCTCCTGAAACAGATCCCATGAAACCAGACCAGACAGGGCTTCCACACCCTCTGACTTTCCTCCTTCTGCAGAAATTACAGCACTGAAGTCATGGTGAATCTGAGTGATCTTATCCGCAAAGTAGTTGACAAACCTGTCACAGTGGGTTCTGGAAGATTCCACGCCCAGACAAAGGGAGGTCGGATTGACCAACCCCCTCACCACCTGGAACAGCTCCGCTGGTCAAGACTTTGTGGCTGCTATGAGAGCAGCAAAGAATTCCTTCTTTGCTACCCTCATGGTCACAGCATAGGCCTGTAAACTAGCTCTATGCTGCAACCTGTCAGCTTCAGCCCAAGAATGGTGCCACTGTTACTCTGCCACCCTTCAGGCTTCAAGCACCGCAGCCCCTCAGTGAACAAAGGTAACCTGTGGTGCCAGAGATGGGGGAGCAGATGCCTCAGAGCCATCTGGTCGATGGCCTCTGCCAGCAAGGTGTTCCAAGCTAGAACAAGGTCCTCGACTGAACAACCGTCAAGGTCAAAAGGCAATTCCCCCAGAGCAGTTCGGAACCGATCTAGTTCCATCAGCCTCTGAGGGTGAGCCGATTGAATAGGCTCTGCACCTACCCAAGGTGCAGACATGTGCCAGAAGCCTGGCCTGGAGGAGGTAATGATCTGTTCATGACAAGGGCATTGCTGATACCTCCCCCACCAATGGATCCCCCACCTCAAGGCCAGTGAAAATCACCAGGTCGAGAGTGTGCAGGGTCGGCCCCAGGGTTTGTGAGGCCATGTGCGTAGTCTTGGTGTGGGGCCTAATTTGCATAATTAGGCACCAGCTAATTATGCAAATATGTACATTTACATAAAAGTTACTCCCTCTGGACAGGAAGGATTCTCATTCTCCACCCCTCCGACTGGCCATAGACAAGCATGGCTTCCCAATGCTCCCCCCGCCCCACTTCCCCAGCCGAGCGTCTACCACCACTCCCCAGGAGTGGTTCTACTGCAGGGGCAGCTGGGTGGGCAGTGAGGCAGGCAGAGATTGACTGTGTCCACTGCCTTACCTGGGGGAGGGGGTGTGCTTAGCCAGTATGGCCTCCAGGGCCTGTTGCTTCTTGCTGCCGGTGTCACCTGTGCCTTGTGCACGCACATGGTGCACTGGTACAGTGGTGCTGCTATCAAACACATGACACCTAAAATGCAGCTAGCCGATAGATAGATAGATAGATAGATAGATAGATAGATCTAACCAGTTCAGTTGTGCCCCCATAATCAGTTCGCATTGCCCGCACCCCATAACCAGTTCATTTGTGCCCCCACCCCATATAATCAATTCATGCTGCCCCCCACTCATAACCATTCCATTTGTGCCCCTGGGGCAGTGTGAATTGATTATATGGGGGGCCCAAATAAACTGGTTATGGGGTGCGGGTTTAAAGACAGTATTCCTGTTAGCAATCATTTCATTAAGAAGAGTTAGTGAAATAGCAACCATAATAATCTCAGAACCATATTTTCAGATTTTCCAAGATAAAATAGATATTGGTTTACATCCTAAATTCCTACCTAAGGTAATATAAGTAAGACAGTTGTGAAAAAGTGGCCCTTTCTCTCCCACCCATGAACACGCAGATTTCTGTGTGTTCATGGGTGGGGGAGCTGTATATAAACGATGCAGTGCATGTGCCCATGGTGAGTGGGGGTGCGTGCGCACCCGCCTAACACACATCCCCACTCACCCCCCACGTGTCCCCATGCACGGAGCAACCAAGGGAAACAGTGGTTACTCCATGGGTGTGGATGAGTGGGGGGGTGAGTGGGGATGCGTGTGAGACCGTGGGCATGCCCCGCTCACACACCAGGGTGCCCACGGACCTCCCACCCGGTGGCAGAGCCATATAAAAATGGCCTGTGAGGAGCCACTCAAAGAAGAACAGAAGATTGCTACCTTGTAAACAAGATTCTTTGAAGATAGCTCGGAACATTCTCACAACACCCACCCTTCCATCTCCACATGGATTTTTTCCCTTATATTCCTAGAAAGGGTTGGAAGGAACTGTCATTCTAAGGGGGAGAGTGATTTTTATACTAAAGGAGTTTGAAACCATCACGTGGTCTATTATTTGAATGGGGTGAGCGTGCAGAACGCAGTTGTGAGAATGAGAGAGCTATCTCGAAGAACCTTCTTTACAAGGTAACAACCTTCTGATCACTCCCATGGGGAGGAGCAGCTTTATCTCCCAGTCTGATTGATGTCCCTGTGTCCTGCTGCTCCTGCAGCACTACTAGAAGGCAGAGGCAGGTGAGGGATGGGGACCAGAGCCAGGGTGGGGAGGCAGAAGAACTTATTGGGGGAGAAGCTGGCTGCAGCCTGCTGCCCAGCCAGGCAAACATGGGGCCCCTGCTCACCACGGGGCCATGTACAGCTGCACATGTGGCACATGCCTGGGGCCCCCTGAGAGTATGCCCCCAACCATGTGTCGGGCTGATGACCATTTGGGACAGGTCCATGGTTGCCATGGCAGCCATGATCTCACCCTCACACTTCACCCCCGCAATAGTCAACGTTCATATTGAAGTCTGCCAAGACTAAGGTCCTCGGGGAGCACAACACCACCTCCGACACCAGTTCAGCTAGAGTGGAGAGGGATGCTGTCGGACATGAAGGTGCATAGTAGACCAGGAGCAGCCCCAATCTGTCCCCTGCCAAATTGATCACCAGGTGAAGGACCTTTATCCCTGGTATTAATTGCACTGGATACCTCCTTACAGTCCATGACTCCCTAAAAAGAACGGCTTCCACCCCACATCCCTCAAGCCTTGACTGATGTTGCATGGAGTACCCAGCCAGAACAAGGTCCACCAAAATAGGCCCGGATTCCATGTCCAGCCAGGTATCGTAAGACATACAAGGTCGGCAGCCTGGTTCAGAATTAAATCCTGGACCGTTGGTGATTTATTAGTCTGTACCTTGCAGTCAGCAGCAGGAGCTGGGGTGGCTAGCCATGTCAGCATACCGGTCTGCTGCTCATAGTCACTGTGGGCAGGAAATACGGCCTTTGCAAGTCACAAGAACTGGCCAGGAGCACTGGGGAGCCCAAGTTCCCCAGAGCTCATGCCGGGGACATGTCAGTTGCAAAGGTCAGCCCAGCACACTTCTCTCTCCCTTATGGTTTGTGACAGAGGGAATACGTGGTGGCTTGCATCTGTGGCTGAGGTAGCCATGCTGAGAGCTGCTTGTTTGAATCTCTCCCCATGCACTCTACCTGAGTGGGTGCTCCGCAGCAGTGCCACTCAGTGACTACAAACACACACACACCCTGCCCCCCATGACCTTGCTCATTTAAAAACACCCTTGGACTTCTGTCTACTATTCCAGAAATCAAATGAGAATATTTTAAAGCTTATTAGTACAGAACTTCACTGGACATCCTTTCCACATCTCAGCCTTTTTGAGCCTTATCACAGACTTCAATAACTCTTATAGCTTAAGCTTCCATACCATCTAAGTCTTGAAACTGCAACTTCACCTTTTCTTCCTTCTTCACATTACCACCCAACAGATAACTACTTCCCATACCAATTCTTATGCCCACTCTGTTCCTGTAAAACCTGGCTGTTCGCCCAGGCCTTTGGGGGTAGGGGGGTGGGTTAGGGTTATGGTTGTTTTCGCCCCTATCCTGTCTTATTGTTTTAATTTCCGGGGGCCTGTTTTAAATATTTTTATTGTTGATTGTTTTAAAATTGTTTTATACTGGTTTATGTATTTATATTGTTGGAAGCTGCCCCGAGCTGTTCACAGGAGGGGCGGGGTATAAATTGCAGAAATAACTAAATAACTAAATAAATAAATTAAAAAAATAAATAAATTTAAGCATAAAGAATGAATAATTGCCACAAGTGTAGTATGACCTAAATTCACAGCTTCGTGAATTAATTTGAGTCACAATGACAACACATTTTAAAAACATATCTGTTAAAATCATCTATATGACAGCACAGGGTTTGCATGTCTTCTTGAACCATCAAAAAGCCTTTTGTCGGCGCACCCCAATGAGACACAGAGACCATAGCTGGTTTTCAAAACTGGCCGCACTCTTTATTCAATCAAGTTTGAAACGAGGCCGGTGGGTAATTGCCCCGGAAATCTTGGGTCCAGTATGCTATCTATATAATAAACTTATTAACTTGGTAGCTGATGTGGATGTGCCCTCCAGCGTCAGTACCCGGCCTTAGCCATTAATCTCCCCTTTTTGACAGCACCCTGGCTCTGGCCGAAAAGGGGGAAGGCCCAGCTCTGGGCGTGAGTAAGGATGTGGGTGCACGCAGGCCAGCGGACAGCACATGTCCTTTCTGACCTTACTATAACACACCTCCCAGGGTCATGACCCCAGTGTATGCTGCGCCCTGCATCACACTGAGTATTACCTCCCCATCTCTTAAGGAGATGACTCTTCCAACCTATTCATTTCCTATTTAGCCTATTATAGCATACCGGAACCCTGCCACAAAGGGGGAGTTGACCCGCACTCCCCCGACACCCACTGCCTCTTCTAACTACAAACCTCGTAAGTGTTCAGCTAGTGCTGCTAAATATATGTCATTCCCTGCTGGTAATAAGTGTACCCCATCCTCGCGGACCAGGTTGGTCCTTCCGCGAACTATACTCGGATGTTTAATGGTTGTTCCTCCCACACCAATTACCCATTTTGCCATTTCTCTGCTGACATTCCATCTAGCTATATCCGCTTTTCCTGGCTTGATTGCTGTTTGCCACTTAATATGAGGTATCAAACAAGTCCAAACTATATGAACACCTACAAACCAACGTTTAACTGTCAACAAATCCTCTTTAATCTTAATTATTAAGTTAACGCCTTTTCTGTCTGGGAGGTCATTTTCCCCTAAGTGTATTACTAATATATGTGGTGTTGATGACTCCCCCAAGTTTCTTAATAGCGGGAGCAATTGGTTCCATCTCATCCCTCCCTTGCCTATACACCTTATGGCAAAACTATCTTCCAGTCCTAGTTGTAAACCCCAGGCAGTCCTTTTGGCCATTCTGCTGGCCCATTGTACCAAACTGTGGCCCACGATCCAAACCATGCATCTTTCATTCATGCTGGGCCTAGGTCCTAACGGAGACAAAAAACACCAATTATTTACCTCGGGTAAGGTCGAACATATTTTTATATGCCCCTGATTGCCACCTGCCCACTACCTTGATCGCCTCTTCTGGCAAACCCGCTGCTGTTTGCCACAAACCCGTTGTAGCAGCACCAATCCTAAAGGAGTGGGACCCAAATTCCATTGCGGGCAGTCCTGCCTTATTCAAGGCAGCCCTAAGTAGTGCGGTGAACTGGTAACTTGTGACCGGGTTAACCGCTTTCTGTATGAATAAATATCCAGGGACACATGGGCGGATAGTCAAATACCGCCTCATCTGTTCTACAGGACATATCGCCTTTATCCCACATTCATACAGTTCAATGCTTTGCCCCCTTTTTCTCTGATCTGTCTTGGAACATCGGAACCTAAACCTCAATCCAACCTTAGTAGATTCCATGTCATCCAATCCCAATGCCCGGTTTGTGTTGTCCTTCCGCGATCTGGGCACCACCTCACTAATTCTGAATCCTCCAAAATATGTTATGGCATACACTGAAGTAAACAATTGTGCTTCAAAGGCATCGTGGCATATTGCTGGTAGTATCCTGACTAACTGAACCAACACTGGTGTAGTTATTGGTGCCCTAAGCGGGGTTGTGGATGGCTTGGCCCTTGCCCAACTGTCAAGCATATGCTTAAGGTAAACACCTTTGTCAGAGACAGGGAATCCTTTCATTCTACTAAAAATGTTGAGTACCGCCACCTTTCCTGTTATAGTACCCCTGGACAATTCCTTCTCGTGAAGCTCCATTGCAAATTGTATGACCTCTGGCTCCCTTATGAGGAAACCGGTCCCTGATCCTTTGTTCACCCTGAACAACTGAAATTCCTGGAAGGCCCTACCATATGCAACTTGGGTTCTTGGAGCCAATGATCTCTGCACGATTGTCTGCATCTCTATCTCCCAAGGTTCCAAACCCCCGGTGGTAGGGGGTCTGCCCACTCTCTGGCTTCTGGTGCCATTTCCAGGAATCATTCAATCTGAAACCGAGAAAGGCATCGGCAATGCCATTGTCAATGCCTGATACATGTCGTGCCATGAACAAGATATTATCTTTCAGACATGCACCGACCAATGCCCGCACCAGCGACATTAGCCTTGAGGAGCAAGAGGAAAGAGTATTAACCACGTGCACCACCGCCATGTTGTCACACCAAAAAAGTACTGTGCGGTTGGCGAATTGTGGAGCCCACAGCAAGACAGCAACTACTATTGGGAATAGCTCCAAAAACGTGAGGTCTCTGGTCACCCCAGTTTCATGCCATTCAGAAGGCCATGGTGCAGCACACTAGTGGGTTTGAAAGTACACTCCGAATCCCACACACCAGGTGGAATCAGAATGCACCTGCAGGTTAGCCTTGAGCAACATTTATTCCCTCCAAAAGCTCACACCATTGTACCCCTCCAGGAATTGCAGTCATGTCCCCAAATCCTGTTTCATCTCCCTGGTGACCCTGATCCTATAATGGGGCTGCTCTCGGACTTTTAGCTTGCTGTACAACCTGGAAAGGAAAGCTCTACCTGGTGCAACTACTCTGCATGTGAAATTGAGGCTTCCTATCAATGATTGCAGGGCACACACGGTGACTTTACAAGCCGCCATGCATTCCTTGATCTTTACTTTCATACCTTCCATTTTATCTACAGGCAATCTCAACTGCTTTAATTTAGTGTCTAATTCTATTCCTAAGTAGGTGATCCTTGTACCTGGGCCTTCCGTTTTTTCAGGGGCGAGTGGCACATCCAGTTCCTTGGCAACTTCTTGAAAGAGCCGTAGGGCAGTTGCGCACGCCCCCTCCCTTGGACAGGCATATTATTAGGAAATCATCTAAATATTTTCTTACATCACCCTCTTGCAGTCGTTGCCTGAAGATCCACTCTACGAGTAAACTAAAGCATTCAAACGCAGAGCAGGATATGGAGCACCCCATGGGCATGGCTCGATCATAATAGTACTTGCCCTCAAAGTTGAAGCCCAACAGGTGATAACTACTGGGCTGCACTGGCAGAAGGCAGAACGTGGATTTAACATCACACTTCGCCATGAGTGCGCCCTCTCCCATAGCCCTTGCCCTTCCACTGCCTCGTCAAACGATGCATACCTGATAGTTGCCAGCTCTTTTGGTATGGCATCGTTTACCAAGGCTCCGCGGTGGTGAGACAGATGATGTATCATCTGAAACCCCTCCGCTGCTTTTTTGGGGATGATTTCCAGGGGGGATACCACTAGGTCACTCATGGGAGGGTGTTCAAAAGGGCCAACCACCCGCCCCTCTGCCAATTCTTTTGCAATTTTTGCTCTAACTAAATCTTCCCTTCCTTCTAAGGATTTCAAGTTGCGAACTAACTTCTGATGGAAAACTGAGTCAGCCGGGATGAGGAATCCCTGCTTTAAACCTTGGACTACATATTCAACTTCTACCCTGTTGGGGTGACCTCGTGAGGCCCTTTCTAATTCATCAATTTGAACCAGTGTCGGCCCCCTTTCCAGGACGGGGTCCCGGGAATGTTTCTTGGCCTCCTTTTCCACTTCCACCTCCCTGGTTAAACCTGCCCCAGTTACCCCTCTGCCTTGGACAGTAGCAGGTGGTTGCTGGATGCCCCCTCCACAATTAGAGAAACTGTGTCGAAACCTGCACGTGGTTCCACTACACTGGCCCGCCGTGTTATATTCCCAGTATGGTCCGGGTCCTCCTTGTCCCATTCTGCGACTGTCTCCATGAAGTGGATTGTTCGCGGGCGCCACCCCGCCCCTTACTAGAAGGTGCCCGCTTTGCGCCTGCGGTGCATTCGTGGCATCAATCATACATTCGAGCCACAAATCCAGTGCATGCTTGTCCCAAGGAATCCCTGGAGTATTAGCCGCCCTATGATGAAACGCTTCATCATAGCATAACCAGCCACGCCCCGGGAGGTCCGGTGCCGTGGGCCCTACAGACAATATCTGCATGTTTATGTAGCTCTAAACTGTGCCCGCAGTCAGCCTGCATTATTACCCCCATGTACACTGTGTAGGCCGATGTCCAGTTATCCCAATTCCGATCCACCTTCGGGTTGCAGAACTTTTCTTTTTCTTTTGCATCCTCTTGCTGTGAGTGATCCACAATTGGATCACTGAACAACAGGGCAAAGAGATCTACATACTCCCCACGACATATCTTCTCCTTTGTGGTTTGCAGGAGGTGGCTGTCAAAGGGGGCTGCCATGTCCTGGATAACCCCCCCCCAGGGGGCGGGTCACCCTTGGTGTTTCTAGGCCTGGAAATGTTTGGGCCAAGCTTGTGCCCTGTGTTGGAGGGGTGGGGGGCACCATAGGTGCCCCAGCCATAAGTGGTTCCTTTGCTGTCAATGATGTGGTAGTTACCTGTCCTATATTTGGAGGAATAGCTGGCATAACCCACACCCATGCCCCATTAACCCTGAGCAATTGTGGGGTGGGGGGGGCTTGCTGCTGGCTATGTGCTATGCTGCACACGGGAATTCCCACCACCTGGTCCCCCGCTGCCCTCATTGGGGGCTCTACTTGGGTACTGCCGACCCCTCCTACCTGGGACGCTTCTATGCCTCTCCCCATCATCTCACTAACACCTGATGCCCCTTCATACCCTGTCGTTGTGCTCTCCCATCCAGTGAGCTCACCGTACTCATTCGCCACCTGGGGTGCGCATCTGTGGTGTCCTCTTGCTTCATACTCCAGCGGGAAATTTTGAGTTGTCTGTCTCAGTTCCTGTTCAAGAGCCAGAATCCTCATCCACATTTCTTTGTCGCCCTGTCCGCCATGCTGGTCAGCCTCATCGACCCGCCTCCTGCTCGCCAGAGGTTCCTCCACTGTATGAACAGACAATATCCCGGGACCCACTCTCCTGGCTGGGAGTATGGCCAGCTCCAGCGCTGCTCCATTTGACGCTGGTAATGACCAAACCCCGGTACTCCCAGCGGGTCCATGATTCCCATCCCGGGGCAGCTGTCATATGAGATCGGGGTTTGGTCCCCCGTATATGTAGGCTGCATGGGTTGCTCCATGCCCCCGGATATGGATGGTCCCATACTATCCCGAGGGTAGGGGCTCAGCCAACTGGATAAAGGACCTGAATAAGTGGACACCTGTTTGCAGCACTGGTGCGGGTTGCCCCTCCAGCCCTGGATTTGGAAGGGGTCTGCTGGCAGCCACATGGCTGCGGGGGGCGGGACTTGTCAGTCCTTTTCCCTGCCAGTTTCTCTTTCAACCCACCTCCGGCATGGAGTGGGTGCAATTAGCTCCCCTTCCTCCCTGTATCGTGCTGGGAGGTGCACCGCTCTCTCCCCTTGCCGCATCCCTTGACAGGGCGGGGACTAGCCTGTTCTTCCCCTTGTTGAGCCCCCCCCACCTTCTACACTGGGGCCTTGATCTGTTTGGGCCAGGCCATGCCCGACCTCCCGGGTGACGCCTCGCCCCTCACCCCTGTCAAGCCCTGGAAAGGCATCCGGTATTTCCACTGTGGGGGGGGGAAAGGAGCGAGCCCTCATCTGGGCCTCGCATGCCGCGAGGCGAGCCAGCATGAGCACCCTGGGAGGGATGACCTCCCCCTCCCCGCCACTTCGACCAGATTTGAAGGGTCCTCAGAAGCGGGCAGCCTCCGCACGGCCTCCGCCTTCTTCTTCTTTTGTCCTGCCACCCCCTTCTTCTTTGCGTGGCCCATCTCACTGCTCCTGGATCTCCCGCAGCTCATTTCAGGCCTAGGATCAGCAGCGAGGGAGCTCGCTGCTGACTCTGCGCCCACCTGAATCAGACTGCCGCTAACGCAGCTCTGAGTGACTCTGCCCTTCCTAAAATGGGCGGGTGCACTGACTTTTTGTGCCATGTGCCCTTGCGCATGCGCATCAAGGGATTGTTGTGCAGCAACCATTTCACCGGCAGGGCAGCATTATAGAATGCTCCCCACCGCGGCCCCTCTCCTGTGCTTCGTTTTTGCCCTGGGAGCACAACAAATTCCCCCTCGCCGCCATTGTGGCAGTGAAGGGGACTTTGTTTGAAATGGTAGGAAGTAGCCATCATGGTTTAAAGTTAAGGCATTGTGGAGGAACATCTTCATCTTGTCGGCCCTTTTTCTCAGATAATTGCTTGTTTGATCAATAGCACAACCATAAATGGTGAGATCTGAGAATTGTGGGATTGATGCAAACAACCACAGGACATGGCTGTACCAGGCAAAAAATTATGCCTTCCGGTCTCCTGATTTGCATTCTTATCTCATTTGGTAGATAAAAGAGTTTTAAAAGAATTTAATACCAAATTTGGAGTATTTGTCTTATGCTACATTTCATTATGGTGCCAAAAATCAATCATGGACCACATGTTTAACATTTACATCCAAGAAATTCTTCCAAATGTTAGCTAGCCATAGGACTGTCTCCCAGTCTTGGTCATTTCGTTGGCCTTTTAAATAAAAACAACCCCCCCCCCCAAAAAAAAGCACCACATCTACAGATTAAATAATTAGGTGTAACTTAATAAATGTTTAAGTACCATTCCCCCTCCCCATTGCCTCCATATAACTGTCTTGTAGTTTATGTCATTATGGCCTAATTTTCAACAGGAGAATGTCTTAATATTGAGTGTATCAAATCTAATCCTACGGTTTATTGTGGGAAGCCCCAGTTGGTCCTGTTCTAAGGCTTTCCCTCCTTTTCTGGTGAATAGAAGTTGTACTGCTGCCCTGTTGGTGGCCTGAATCACCTCAATTTGTTCGAGCAATCAGAGGCAGCTGCTCCATGTGAAAGGAGTGTGGACCACTGAACAGAGCATTAGGACTGACCTCGGGCTGAATGCAAAAGGCTCAGCCTTTTTTACTAGGCCAGTGGAGCATGTGCAAACAGATTTGTTGAAGTACAAAATGGTCCCAGTGATTTAAAGCAAGTTTTCTTCTCTCTTTCTCTCTGTTAGAAATGAAACAGGATAGAAGACAGACTGTGTACAATCTTAGCAACATCTGTTGCCTTTCACTAGGGTCTTGGCTGAGGACAATATCTTTTCAAAGAGGTACTGACATTTTACTGAAAGGGAAAAAAGGCTTAAATAGAGAAGCGTTTGGACATGTTTCCCAACACACACAGTTGGTTCTTTTTTTATTGGGTGTCTCAGAATTCTTTTGCAGAAACACAACTCTTCCCCACCCCCTTCCTCTTCCCTCTCTGGTAAAATGGTCAGAAAACAAATCTTTAGCCAATTACAAACCTGAGTGAGATTACAGCCCTGAAATTTTCCCCGTTTACTTTTATTCTTGTAATGAAAGGGATGTTTGACAGCCCAAATCTTAAACACACTTAATAAGAAGTGTGAAGAAATTTATGCTTAACATTGGCTCACATCTGTTACTTTCTAATTTTCTCATTAATTTAACTTTTAAGTTGGCTATTGATAGCACTGGAGCAACTGCACTCTTTTAACACTGGTACTGTGACTGGTCCTGTTTGCCGATTTTTTAAAGCATTTCAGCATTATCATGTCCACTTCTTCTATGTCCCACATTCTTCCCCCAAAATGGAATGAGCATTAATTTTTAGCCAACTCAGAGAGAGAAGCAGTTAGCTGCTTTTTTCCCCATTGCTTTTCACAGGCAATTTTGCTCAGTCCAACCATGACATGCCTTCATAAAAATGACAGATGAAGCAGCGAGTAACTGGTGGGTATATTATCCTCTCACAGGCATCTGCTGCTGAGAAAAGCACCTATTCTTTTGTTGGCCTTAGGACTGAGACTGTATAGTGCATTTCATACATGAAACCATTCTTGCATCCATGCCACTATTTTGTAGATAACGTAAATTAAATAAAAAGCTACTCGAAAGAAGGCCAATAGAGTCAGTCAAATGACACAGATTAGCAATAAAGATGTGTGGGGATAAAGACAGACAAACAGGATGCCACCACAAGCCTTTACAAGAAAGGAGGCTGATAGGCATGGTTTATAACATTTTAAAAAATGTCTTTCATGCTACTGTCTTTAGATAAACATCATTTTCTTGGTCTTGTATACTTTTGCCTATGCATTTCTAATCAGACAGTACATAATATACCATCGATGACTTACTTACGTGTACTTTACATGTGGATCTTATTCTTGTATAATACACTATTTTATTATTGATCATGAATTATGATTAATTATTAGTGTTGTTGTTGTTTTGTTGTTTGTTTGTTGTAATAGTAATGGTATATCAGCAGCAGCAGCAGTAGTAGTAGTTTCACTGCATATAGGTTCCAATTGGGGATCAGAGCCCCACTGTAGTAGGTGTTGCTCAAATATAGAACAAAAACACCCTGCTTTGAAGAGTTTGAAATTGCAGTCATTTATAACTGGGATGACGCTGCATCACAGTAAAGCTTGAACGTGGGGCTGCAGGGCTTCATGTGGGCTACCAAAGTCCAGACTCTACTCCTAATAAGTTTGGGCAGCTCTGGGTGAGCCGGCTGTGCCCCTGCAGGCTCCTCTGTTTACCTCATTATCAACCACCCTCTACCATATAAGGTTCTAGCAGGAAGTTGTCAGAGTAATGTGGCAGCTTACGTCTGAGTCTACGACACCCAGAACCCGGGGCATGTTCCTAGTTACCTGTTTCTGATCCAGCTTTGTTTCTGATTTCCTAAGCCTGATCTTCTGAACTTCCTGATTAAGCTATACCTTTGTCTAGGCTAACACTCATGTTTCCTGATCATGACTTTGGCTCCAACCTCCTTCCTTCTGACACAATTCCAGCCCCAAATTCAGATCTTGTCTCCTGGGTCACTTATAATATTATAACATTTAATAAATCAGATATGCAATATTAATTTTGATTTTTTTAAAAAAATCTGCCTACTGGATCAGACTATTGAGCCATCAGGTCCAGCGTCTAGACTCTGTGAGGGAGAAATGGTGGCTTGATGAAAGAATTACTGGGTAAAATTATATGATCCATGTCATGGAAGAGTTTCTTTTGCCTTAAAATATATGGGGCCATCAATAACTGGTGTATCAGAGGGATGTAAAGCCCTCAACAAATGCTCATACTGAACTGTGAAATACAAAAGGGAAAATAACAGATAATACAAAATGCCAATTTCTTGACCACTTCTATAATATATCGTCGTACTACAGATGGACAAAAAAAACAGTTTCTAAAATATGCATAAGAAAACAGACACACTTTTTTTGAAAAATGGCTTCCAAAATTGAATTTACAATTTTCTATGTCTAAATCCTTCCATATGGAGAATCTTAGGTTTGTGTCAACAATTTGTATATGTAAATCAGTTTTGTTACAAATGGTTAATGGAAAGGCCACATAACTTTTAGCGACATACAAATTTTAATAAAATAAATAAATAAATAAATAAATAAAATAACAGTTTCCTGTAGAATGTATACAATATGTATCTTTTCAGCCACAGGCAATGTGTCCATTCTATGTAAGGAAAGCATATTTAACCATCTGTTCATTTAATGGTTTACATGAATAAATGGAGTTTGTTCTCAAAAATAAGTCGGAGTCCCAAATCACACAAAAAGATGCTATAGTCAAACTCCTGTGTCATCCTGGAGACCCACTATTGTGAACGGGGGTCTTCATCTGCTTACCTCTTGCTAGGAACTGAAACTTAGTTCCGAATGACAGGGTTCAGGATCTTTTGCAAAAACTGGTCCTATCTGCATTGCTGAATGAAGATGAAATACCTACTGCGTAGCAGGAGGAACCTTTCTCCAAATATGCTTAATTTGTTTGGTTTACGATATTTATATTTAAATTCATTTTAATGTTTAATTATATTTATTTAAATTAATGTATATTTATAATTCTCATATATTTAATAATATTTGTATATTTAAATTCATTTTAATACACCTTAGTTT
Source organism: Sphenodon punctatus (assembly GCA_003113815.1). NCBI lineage: Eukaryota > Metazoa > Chordata > Lepidosauria > Sphenodontia > Sphenodontidae > Sphenodon > Sphenodon punctatus. The sequence continues at coordinate 1,770,598 of QEPC01009236.1, forward strand.
TTGTTATTGTAAGCTCCAGCAGACTTTCTGATGCTTCATAGTCATGTAGACAGAAACAGGTACAGCCGAAATCAGTAGAAATATTTGTACCTGCAGGCAATATCCAAAATTTTGGGCAGTTTATCGAGGACCTGATTGGTACCTGAATACCGAGTAAGGAACCTGACTACCTGGAATACTGAATCTTACTGTTACTGAGTTACCAGATTTCTGTTTTACATCTTACCGACCTATCTTGACTTACCATGTTACCATTTTAGTGTCTTTCTGACATGGAACAATCAATACATTCATAGAAATGGACAAAAAGAGTGTAAATTGGTAGTCAATAAATATTTTTTTTAATTTATTTATTTTTATTTGCATGTATTTTTATCCCACCCCTCTTGCCAAACTGACTCAGGGCAACTTACAACTTTCTAAAAAATATATATACAAAAATAACATCAATAATAATAACAATAAATATCATGAATATAAATATAAAATCAGAAATTAAAATTAGAATATAAAATTCAAAAAACTCCAACAGCAACAATCTTCCAATCTGTGTATAAAAGAATTCCACCCACCCATCTATCCCCTCCCTCCCTCCCTCCCTCTCCACCCCAAATGCCTGATGGAAGAACCAGGTCTTACAACTTCAATGCAAGGCAAGGAGGTCCAGGCTGAGGCGCATCTCTACTAGGAGGGCATTCCACAGTGACAGTGCGGCCACTAAGAACAAAGCCTGTCTGTTCACACCTGCTTATAGTATGGGACCTCCGGGAAGGCAATCCCGGATGACCGCGGGACCCTTGTACTGGGGCCCAGGGGGTGAGACGATCTCTCAAGTAAGCAGGGTCCAGACTGTATAGGGCTTTAAGGGTTAAAACCAGCACCATGAATCATGCCTGGAAGACAGTAGGCAGCCAGTGCAATGCTTGGAGCACTGGTCAAATGTACTCCCAGTGAGCAGATGGGTCGCCACATTTTGCACCAGCTGTAGCTTCTGAACCATCACCATGGACAGCCCCACGTAGAGTGCATTGCAATAGTCCAGCCACAAGCTGACGAATGCATGGATGACGGTGGCGAGGTCGGAGTCTCAGACATATGGGCAAAGCCTCCTCACTAGATGCAATTGGTGAAAGACACTCCTGTACGCAGTTGACGCCTGAGAATCCAGGTGCAGCTGTGAATCCAGGATTGCCCCCAGGCTCCGCACAAACGGAGTGAAAGGAGGGTGGACACCCTCAATAATGGGGGCAGCCCACTCTCCCAGATCACCAGCCCTGCCACCAGCATCACTTCCATCTTGTCAGGATTGAGCCTCAGATGGCTCGACCTCATCCAGTCCCCCACAGCAGCCGAGCACTGGGATACCAATGAGACAGATGGGCTGGGTTGGTTTAAAAGGATAAGTACAACTGGGAGTCATCAGCGTTTTGATAACAACAACCCCCCAGCTGTGCACAACCTCCCTGAGTGTCTGCATATACACATTGAACAAGAGTGGGGACACAATGGAACACTGCGGGACTCCACACAGGAGGCCCCCCAGGGGACCATACACAGTCCTGTTGTACCACTCCCTGAGATCTATCTGTGAGGTATGAGTGGAACCATTGCAAGATGGTTCCATTCACCCCGACCAAGTCGCACAGGCAAGTCGCCAACAGCTCATGGTTTATGGTATCAAAAGCCACTGATAAATCCAGTAGAACTCCCTCCCCTCTCCCTCTTTCTCTCCTGTCCTCCTTCCCTCCCACCTCTCTTGAGGAAATCTCCTCCCTGCTATCCTCCTCCAACCCTTCCACTTGCTCCCTTGGCCCCATCCCCTCCCGCCTCCTTCATTCTACTGAAAAGGCTCTCGCTAAGATCACCAACAATCTTCTTGTGGCTAAATCTAATTGCATCTACTCCATTCTTGTCCTCCTTGACCTCTCTGCTGCCTTCAATACTGTTGACCACTCACTCTTGCTGGACTCACTTCACTCCCTTGGCTTCCGGGACTCTGTCCTTGACTGGTTCTCTTCCTACCTCTCTGACCGCTCCTTCAATGTGTCTCTTGCCAACTCCACCTCATCCTTCTTTCCCCTCTCTGTTGGTGTTCCCCAGGACTCTGTCCTTGACCCTCTCCTTGTCTCTATCTATATCCTGTCCCTAGGCAAACTCATTGCCTCCCATGGCTTCCAATATCACCTCTATGCTGATGACACTCAACTCTCTTTCTACTTCCTATCTTTCTCCATCTCTTCACGCTCGCCTCACCAGCTGTCTCTTTAACATCTCTACCTGGATGCCTCAACGTCAACTCAAACTCAACATGACTAAAACTGAACTCCTTATCTTCCCACCTCGTCCTTCCTTTCCCTCTTCCTTGTCGATCCTCATCAATAGGGTCACCATCTTTCCCATCCTCCAAGCCCATAGCTTAGGCTTCATCTTTGACTTAACCCTTTGGTTTAAACCCTACATCAACTCTGTTGCCAAATCCTGTCACTTCTCCCTCCATAATGTTACTAAGATTCACCCTTTTCTCTGTGTCTCCTCTGCCAAAACCCTTGTTCATGCCCTGGTCATCTCTCACCTTGATTACTGTAACCTCCTTCTCACTGGCCTCCTCCCACTCATCCCTTTCTCCTCTTATCTCTGTCCAAAACTCTGCTTCCAGGGTCATCCATCTCACCCGTCGCTTCGACCACATGCAGCCCCTCCTCTCCTTTCTTCACTGGCTCCGCTTTCCTGAAGCTCCAAGTTTTCACCTATAAAGCTCCTTACAACCTTGCTCCCCCATACCTCTCTGTGCTAATTTCCCTCCGTACTCCAGTCCGTGAACTCCACTCTTCCTCTGTCTCATCTCTTGCCCTTCCACGCCTCCCTTGCTCCCCTAACCACCTTCGTCCCTTCTCCCTATCTTCCCTCCATGCCTGGAACTCCCTCCCGGCCCACATTTGCCTTGCCCCCTCCCTTGGTACCTTCAAATCTCTCTTCATGACCCCCTCTTCCACTCTGCCCTCCCAAACTCCTTGCTCCCCACACCTAACTCCTGCTGATACCCTCCATTCAGTACAATCTGTTGCCTGAGGTCTGTGTATTCATATTCTCACTGCATGGACCAGCCAGCCATAATTCTCAATTTAACCAAGCCAAGCGCATGCACCTGGGACCTTGCATCTTCGTGAATGTTACACTCCTTGTCTCTCCCTCTGTTCCCCTACCTTCATCTCACCCCCACCCCCCAGTCTGTTAGATTGTAAACCCTAGGGCAGGGACCGTGTGTATTCCATTACTTTGTAAACCACCAGGTACATTGCTTGTGCTATATAAATGCATCATCATCATCATCATAATTAAAATATCTGTAAATATATTGGGGGCACACAGGCATGGATCGAGGCAGGATGGAGAAGTGTACAGCTCTAAATATCCATGCATAATAATTGGGTAAATTTATAAATTGGTAAATGGTAGCACCGTTAATGAGACATGTTGTTGTAATGTAGCTACTGTAGATACTTGCTCTCTGGATATAATAATACCACGGTGTACATAGACACAGGAAGAGGCTGCTGTGAAAATCTAAACTGAAGGGGCAGTGGATGCACTTGTGGAGAGTGGTGGTCAGAACAACAGGGAAGAGGGTACAGGGAGCACTGGGAGTGAAGGGAAGCCCCTGTGATGGCACTGAAGCAAGGGAAATGGGAATGAACTAACCATGAATGGGATTGGTGCACTCTGGCAGTAGGATGAGGTCCAGTGAGCATGGGTAATGGGGTGGGGGTTGGAAGACCTATCAAGAGTGGGACTATTGGTCCAGAAGACAACCCCACAAAAGTGCAACTGCATGCAAAAATCCCTCTAAAACCCAACAGTAGAGTACCCACAGCATGGCCCACCATCAGCAGTGAATGCACCCACTTTAATTATTATGCCAACCAAGCAGTGCACAAAAATGCAGAGTAGCAAGAATGGGACATTCTTTCAAAAAGAATACAACAACCCCATGAAATAATCTGCAACTGCATGGAGAAATAAATCCCACCAAAAGCTAGCTAGTCAAGCAGTCACAAAATTAAGAAACCAGACATTTACACACACACCCCAGGGGCACCCTCTTGGCATGGCATTGGTACTGGGATACTAGTAACTTGAACAGACCATTCAAAGGGAAGTGGAACCAGGCAGACAGATCCCTGTCTGGTCTCATGGTTCCAAGCAGCTGGCAGAACAATAGAAGTTACACATTACAATTAGGCTGTACTGTGCCATGCCACAGCCTAGACAACACACACAACCCCACAAAACAGTGTGCAACTACATGGAGAAATAAATCCCATCAAAAGCCAGTAAGCCCAGCAGTCACAAAATTAAGAAACCAGACATTCACACACACACCAGGGGCACCCTCTTGGCATGGCATTGGTACTGTGGCACTGGTAACGTGGACCAGGAAAGGGGAACTGGAGTCAGGCAGAGAGATCCCAGTCTGGCCTCATGGTTCCAAGCAGCTGGCAGAACAGCAGAAGTTACACTTTACAATTAGACTCTGTTGTATCATGTGGCAGCCACAGTCTTGGTAAAAAAGAAAGAGGACAACACACACAACCCTGAAAAACAGTGTGCAAATGCACAGAGAAATAAAAAAAAAATCCCACCAAAAGCCAGCCAGACTGCCCAGCAGACAAAATTATAATAACACCCACAACAAAGAAACCAGACATTTGCACCCCACACCCCAGGCACTCTCTAGTCTTGGCATGGCATTGGTACTATGGCACTGGTAATTTGAACATATCAGGCAAGGGTAAATCGAGCCAGCAGAGTGATCCCTCTGGCCTCATGGTGCCAAGTGCCAACCAAACAGCAGGCAGAACTAGAAGCAATGTGGCACTCAATTTTTTTTTTTTTAAAAAGCATAGCATGGTAAAGGTAAAGCATTGGCCCTGTGGACAGGACAGGCCAAACCATGCCATGCAAGACCAGGTCAAGGCCATGCCATGCCAGGCACCCCTCCTCTCAGTCAATTACTTACAGATCCAGCACTGTGCCACACAGCCAAATTTACTAACGAGAATGGAAAATGGCTGCAACCACTTTTATTTTACTCTGCCAGCCAATCAAAAGCTTGCCATCTGGCTTGGCCAGCTAATCAAAACTTGCCATATGGCTTACCACTACTCAACTGTTCCCTCCCATACCCCCCTCCTACCAAATTTGGCACTAAATTTCATTTCCAGAAGAAGCTCAACTGCCCACCGGCCCTCCACATGTGCAGCAGCTTCTGAAGTTTCTGAAGTTTTTTGAAGTTTTCAGAAAAAAATGGCCTTTGTTCTTGGAACTTCAGACTTTGACCTTTCAGAACCAAATACCTTAAAATTCTCCAAATTCTGAAGTTTTCCGAAAGCTAAGTTACAGCCCTAGTCAACAGGCGTCTCCACTAGAGCATTCCAGAACCCCTCTTGTTCCGTAACTTTCCGGGGGTGGACCATCCTAACAATTCCCACACCCCTACGGTCAGGCAGACATGCTGGGCTGGAGGCTTACAGGAGATAATTGTCCAACCATGGCAAGGGCATACTCTCAAATAGGGGGGAGATGGTAATTTGGTAATAGAAAATTGGCAATTAGGTAACAGTAATTCAGGTAACTTGCTGAGCAGAGTTTAGCAAATGATCTTCCCAAAACCATTTGGATATTGCAATTTCAACAGGTATACCTATTTTTGCAGGTACCCATTCTGGCTGTAAGGCAAGGTCCCTGCACAAAGGTTTAAATAGGCAATTAATGAATGGTCAACTAGGGCGTGTGGAAAGGTGAAAGACATTTTTATGTAGTATGAACCGAGGTTGGTTTTTCTGCTACCAGAATGCATTTTGCTGACAGGTATATTTTCTGCTGTCTTGAAATATAAGAATGAAGGAAATGATGGAATATAAGAATGAAGGAAATAAGGTGAAAAGAGTCAGTGCTTGGTTCTGTATTTGATTTATATTTATAGATATGTGGATATGGATATAGGTAAGAGTAGGGCCCTACACGTAGCAGGAGGCACTATTTGTGGGGGGCTGAACCTGGACCCAGTGCCCCTCCCGAGCCTAGGTGTCACAGGTGAGGAGACACCCTAAGGTGCTGGCATGCATACCTGGTGTGCACACCAATCAGGCTGGGTAGGCACTAGGCCTGAAAGAAGAATATGACTGCACTATGGTGAGAACGGGCAAGATTCTCGCACTCCCTGATGACAGATCTCACATGTTTTCGACAGGGTTTTTGAGAAACCGCAAAACATGCTTTGTGCATGCACAAAATGGCATCCACAGCCATTCTGCGCATGTGTGGCCCTCAACAGCCATTTTCCTCATGCGCAGAATGCTTTTTGACAGTTCTTGAAACTCTCATAAGATTCCCCCAAAAGCCTGAAATGCTATGTGTATGTACAAAATGGCTGACACTGCCATTCTGCACATGTACAGCCCCCCATTTTGCACATGTGTTTGAGAATGGGATTCTCGCCAAGAATCTCAAGGGTCTTGAAAACTCATTTCAGCCGTAGTATACACCAGGGGGTGGGGTTGGGCGAGAGGTTATATGTGCCCCCTCACCACCTGAGCAGGTTTTCTGATCAATGGCTGCCCAGATGAAAGAAGAAAATCAGCTGAGGTAGGAAACGGGTTTATGTCCTGGGAGGGGGCATAGGGGGTAGGAAGTGTCCAGGGGGTAGTGGTAGGCATGGAGCGGTGTTTCCTTAACCCTGCCCCCGGAAGGCAACCATTGCGGCCTCTTTAATACCTGGAAGTCAGCCCACCATGCAGCGGCTTTTATGCTTTTTCCTAACAGGTATTTTCTGCTGTCTTTAATTATAAGAATGAAGGAAATGATTGCAGAGTGAAGAGTCAGTGCATGGTTCTGTATTTGATTTATAGCAATAGCTGAGTGAATATGGAACTAGGCAATAGCTCCTCCTGTGAGACTAAAGGTCATATATTCAAGTCACCCATGTGGACTTGGGCTTATACCCTTTGTAGTGCAGTGTCCATTCAGAACTGGTATGTTAAAAGCTACTAATATTTGTTCTGTTGCTTGGACAAAGGAGGTGGCATGCTTTATAGAGGTGCAATTCTTCAGATGGGATCTTAAACTGCAGACTCGATTGGCCTAATGAAACAGTAACTTAAATATCCCATGGTAGTTTTTAGGAATAGTAAGGGCAAGTTAACATTATGTTTGGAAGTGTAATAGATTCTAATATCCAAGGTGTCAGGCAAGCTGTTGCTGAGCACATAAAGGCCATCATTTCTGCCTACGCAGTCAGCGAGCTACCAGCATCTGACTTACTGCTTGTTAAAGTGTGTACATTGAGTATGAATGTAGAGCTATATGCTTGGGAGAATATATTATACATGGTGCTGACATGGGTGTAGAAAAGCTTTTAAATCTATGTCATCAGCTAAAATCTAGTGGTCAAAAGTGGTTACCATCTGATGGCCGTTCAGGAGTGGTTACTATATACACTTATTGCAAGGGTGGGGAACCTTTTCCCTTCCATAGGACACTTTGACCATTAGTGCAAGCTGTGTGGTCTGGATAAGAGTTGGAGGCAGGAATGCCTCAGGAATGGGTAAAAACAAACATGCAGGTGGCGAGGAAGCTCCCCAGCCTGGCCTGGCGCAGAAAACTGTGACCGCCACTCTCAGGTTTGGTGAGTGGCATGAAACAAAGGTGTCTGCCTCTCAGAGAGCCTTCCCGCCTGCACAACCTGGGTGGTGGTAGTGAAATGCAACCAATATATGGGCGGCCAGTCCTGCTCTCACCCCCACCCAGCACCATGACATGCAGACATGGTGGGATCCAAAAATACATGCGGGCCCACGTTTGTCTGTGTTGGCCGAGGCAGGAGGCCCTTGGTTCAGAATGTAACTTTGGATATTTTCTGGCGATGCATCCCAGATCAGATGCCTACCCACTCATATTATCCCAAGCATATGTCTCTACATTCATACTCAACATATGCAGATGCAGGCCCACATCTGGAGGCATGTGAACATGCGTGCTAGTGGGTCTCTGGCCACAGCAGGCCAAAGTGGGCCACAGCTGGCCAACATCACATCTGTTAATACCCAATGTGTGTTCAGAATGGTGGAAGATAGGGGAAGGTCAAGATCATGGATCTGTGACATGGATCCATCATTTCTCCTTGAATGCATGTCCTCATCTCTGTTCCTTTTCCCTGAACACTTTATTTCAGTGCTTGAGGGTAAGGACTAGATCCAGAGGCCATTACCAAGAATTTAAAAACCTTTAAAGCCCTTTATGGCCTGGGCCCTGCTTATCTACGGGACCACCTCACTCCCCATGTGCCCGTGCAACCCTTGAGATCGTCCGTGAGAGCCTTTTTGGAGGTTCCCCGGGTGAGGAGGGTGGCCACCAACGTTAGATCCTTTTCGGTGGCTTCCCCTGTGCTGTGGAATTCGCTCCCGGAGGAGGCTCGGTTGGCTCCCACTCTCCTGCTGTTTCAGCGTGTATGTAAGACCTGGCTGTTCCGTCAGGCTTTTGGCGAGGGGTAGGGGTGGGGTGGGTGGGGTTTCCCCACATACTGTATTTTAAAATTGTTTTTTAAAAAAATTATATTGTTTTTATTGAATGTTGTTTACTGCCTCGGGCTGCCCTGAGGGCAGGAGGGGCGGGATATAAATTTTAAATAAATAAAAAAATAAAATAAAAAAGGGCTGCACAATAACCAGCCATTAGTTGGATTTTGCACCTGGGTTTGTTTATTTATTTGTGTATTTATTTATTTTATTTTTTTACCCTGCTCTTTCCTCAAAGGCTCAGGGTGGCTTACAGGAGATATAACATTTATTTATTTATTTATTTATTTATTTATTTATTATCTTGGATTTCTAGGCCGCCCCCTCCTGCTACTGCAGCTTGGGGCAGCTAACAACATTAAAAACATAAAAATATAAAACAACATCAATAAAAAACAAAATACAAATAACAGTATAAAAGTTACAGTAAAATATCCCCATGGTGGAGCTAAAAAACCTCACTCCCCCCTTCCCCATCACCCTCGCCAAAAACCTGGGAGAACAGCCAGGTCTTACGCTGTCTACGGAAAGAGGGAAGGTCTAGGGCCAAGTGGACCTTCGTCAGGAGGGAGTTCCACAGCCTCGATGTGGCCACCAAGAACGCCCTCCTCATTGTCATGACCCGAGATACCCAGAGAACCCTGAGGAGGGCTCCCCCAGTCAACTGCAGGGGCCGATCCAGGACCCAGGGGGTAAGGTGATCCCACAGATAAGCGGGCCCGGGCTGTATAGGGCTTTATAGGTCAAAACTAACACCCTGAATTGGGCCCGGAAGACCATAGGCAACCAGTGCAGAGACCAGAGCACTGGTTTTATGTGTTCGCGGTGACCCGTCCCCATAAGGATGTGGGTCGCCATGTTCTGAACCAGCTGCAGTCTTCAAATTGTCACCAAGGGTAGCCCCATGTTAAGTGCATTGCAGTAGTCCAGTTTCAAGGTGATGACTCATGGATGATGGTGGCTAGGTCGGAGTCCGAGACGTACAGCTGAAGCTGTCATACCAGATATAATTGGTGAAGTGCACCCCTTGCCACAGTCACCATCTGGGCATCCAGGCGGAGCTGCAAGTTGAGAAGCACCCCCAGGCTCCGAGCCTGAGGGACAAACAGAGGGCAGACCTCATCAATGACGGGTGCCACCACTCCCTCTGCCCCTCCCACCAGCATCACCTCCATCTTGTTTGGATTCAGTTTCAGATGGCTCACTCTTATCAAATCTCCCACAGCCGCATCGAGACTGCCGGGCCTGGGCCAGCTGAAAAAGAGAGGTAAAATATAGAGACATAAAACATATTTAAAAGTATATAAAAGCATGTAAAAGCAATTAAAAAGAGACCTGAGTCCCGAGACCCCACCCGCCAATCCTTTCCCCAACCCCCTCACCACATCCCACCCAATCCTATCCCAGCCTGCCAAATGCCTGGCCAAAAAGATCTTACATCTCTTCTGGGAAGCATGCCAGGCTGGCTTTTGCAAGTAAGTGCATGAGTGCTGGGGAACCCAGGCTCCCCAGTGCTCCCAGCCAGTTCTTGTGACTTGAAAAGGCTGCTCCCCTTACCCACAGTGCCTATGGGTGGTGGAGTGATGGACCTGTCTGCTGGCATGGCTGCCAGTTGCCATTCATACCAACAAGGGCTTTGTGACAGCCTGTTGTCACCATTCTATTTGGCTTGTCTCGTATGGAGCACTCCGGAATTCTCAGCTCCCTAAGTGGCCATGAGTGGGTGATCCAAGGCTCATGGGAGCAAGCATCCAGCTGTTTCACCTTCAGATAGGTGGTTGGCTCCAAGGCTCCTGAGTGGCCATGCAGTATAGCATCTCATCTGAAAATGCCGATTGTGAAAGAGACACTCAGCATGGCCTGTTATCAGCCCAGAATGCTTCATAAACAAGTTGCTTTGCCAATATTCGTTGGGAACTTTTGGGAATTTCCAGGGTGGTTGAGTAGGATCATGCCAGGTCTCAATAATGATTGACCACCCTAAATGGGCAGGACCTGGTCCTCTTAGGAAGGTATAGAACCCTAGGCTTGGGGGTGGATAATTTGGAGAAGGACTGGTATGGAGAGAATCAACCCAGGGTATCGGTTTGCCCCGGTTTCCGCTCTGTCCTTCCATATTTGTCTGTTCATCTTTTGTGGTACTTACTTCCCAATGCCCTTTAGGCATCCTTCTGTAATTAACAATCAATGCTTAAAATGCTTAAAGATTCGGGGCCTGCTATAACCTCCCCAATCAATAAGCATTAATTGATTGAAATAAGTGAGGTGTCCTGTCTAAATTTGGGGAAGATACAGGCAAACAGCTTGAATCAAAGAGTCTAAAAATATCCCAGTAGTGGCACTAAGAGAAATTTGAGGTAAAATAGCCCAGTCAGCTTCAGCTGAGAACTGTAAAGAGCTAGTCAGAGATGGGGAACTTTTCCCCCTCAGTGGGCCACTTGTGTATTTAGTAAAAGCCCATAGATTGGATAAAAGGTGAAAGAGAAGGCTAGAAAAGCACACTCAGGTCAGGGGAAGGTATTAGAGGGACTGAAGAAATACGCTAAGGGGAATGAAGTGGAGATAGTGGAGTTCACTGTGAGAGAAGGCACTGAGATCTGTGCTGAAAGTTAAAGGCTGTATTTGTGGTCCAGATCCATGAATTGGAGAGGGACTGTGTAATAAAATATTATTTAGCTGGTAAACCTGAGATTGCCTATCTCTGGGCTAGATTAGGCAATAGATGGGTTTGTGGCATCTGCCGAACTCATTGGCTTCATTAACAGGAGTAGTAAAGGGGCCTTGATGAGTACAAGAAAAGGGTAACCATGTAGGATTCTTATAACAATGAGTTGTGTTTTCCTGGACTCTTAGTTATCAATCTCCAAAGCACCATGTTCATGCAAGCACTATCACTTCAGTGAAATATATACCAGAAAAATGCTTTGAGTATATCATGTACCAATTATCTGGGATAGGTAAATAGGTCTGAAGCTGCAAATTTAACTCATTTAGGGTGTTTTTAGACAAACGCCTCCCCAGCCTTCATGCATGTTGGAGGACTGCATAGGGCACCAATGCAACATACATGATGGGCGGGGAGACGTTTGTTTAAACACCTTTAGAGTTTAAGTGTATTGAAACATGATATACAAGAGGATATAAAGCAACCACATGTTGAAATGTAATGTGATGTCATATTATGGATTAAAAATTGGCTGGGAGGCCTACAGGAGTTGGAATGCATGTCAGTTCTCAGCAGGACTGATGTTAAGTACTCTGACCTAGGCCCTCATCTAGAAGATCAAATCAGCAGGGGTGTGGAATAAGCAGGACTACTGGGGGAGCCATAGCAGCTCTTTTTTGCTGCAAGCTGTGGTTGTTGGTTTCCCCAGTACTGCATTCATTGCTAAATCACACAAGGGAGGGCACGACAAAAATATGCCCATGGTGCCCAAAGTTTCCTTGAAAGTTTCACCAGTAGAGAGTTCCTTGATTTCAATGTAATACATTGGCAAGGTATAAGCGAACATGGGGACTGGGATTCTATTAGGACTTTACAGATTGGATCAGAAAGGTAAGTGACACATCTAGCACAGGGAGGAAATGACAAAGCCATTTGCAGCTCACAGATTGCAGTGTTATTTGCTAAATGCATTTGTGAAGTATCAACAGAGGCCCTTTTCACGCAGACACTCTAACACTGCTAAAATGGGTGTTACATTTTATTATACATGTTGCAGGGCACCCATAGAGCACACCTGCAGCCCTGCAACATGTATAATAAAATGTAACACCAATTTTTTTAGCAGTGTTAGGGTGTTTGTGTGAAAAGGGCCAGAGAGTTGCTACTTAACTCTCCCCACACTCAACCCTTGGGCAATGATCTTTCACTCTATTACTTAGAAGCTCAGGGCAGCTTACAACAATAAAAACATAATAGAATTTAATAACCTTAAAATACATTTCAAAAAAAACCTTCCCTCATCTCAAATCCCCCACTCCAACCACCCCTCCCCCACAAAAAACCCTATCTCCCCCTTGTCAAATGCTTTACTGAGTCTTACACCACCTACAGAACATGCTCAGACTCAGATAAAAGTCTGGGGGGAGGGAGTTTCACAACACTGGGGCAGCAACCCAAAATGCCTCCCTGTGTGCCCTTGTCATGCGGACATGATTGGCCAGTGGTACTCACAGGAGAGCACTCCTGGTCGACCACAGGGACCGCAATGGAACATGGTAGGAAAGGTAGTCTTTTAAATATGTGAGGCACAGGCCGTTTAGCACTTTAAAGGTCAAAGCCAGCATCTGTGGGGCATGCCACTTCCTGAACAATGGGAAAGGAAAAATTATGGGACTGATCATTGAAAGGAATTACATAGTACTCTAATAATAAAATGTGGCTCTTGTAAAGCACTGACATCTACAAAGCCCAGTACAAATACGAGCTAATTAATACTTATAATCACTCCCTTGAGTTAGAAAATGAAATATCTGTTATACTGTATCTTTCCCCTGTGAACTAACTTCAATTTCTTTTGCTACAATGGATAAAACAAATCAGTCTTAACAAATTTTTTTTTTACAAAGCACAACTAAATATATCTAACTTCCTCTCTGATGGAGTAATATAACTGGCATTTAGGAATAAAATCATTTAAATGCTGATTTAAATTCTCAGTTTTCCTAGCAATTGACACAGGGCACATTCAATTACTCTTCCATCGGACACTCCAATACTCTTGGTTTTGCCTCTGAGTTTGCTCATTTTCAAATCCCCTAGCAGTTTGATCATAGCTACTGCAACCCTAAACCCACTTGCTCTGGAGTAGTTCTACTGACTTGAACTGGACTACTCTAGAGTTAAGTAGTTTCAGGATTTTAGCCTTTGGGTGTCTTTAGACATAACGTCAACGGGTGTCTGAATGTGTTTTTTGACCTTGATATGAATACCGGTTTGGTCCCGTGTTCACCATGTGGTGCTGCTTAGACACACAGGCCATCTTGGGGCAAATCGGTGTTTTGCTCGTCACCCAATCTCAGCACGCAAGCTCTGCCACCTTGTTCTCCATGGTGTACTGCTAATATGCCACGTGATATCATTAGACGCAACGTTGGCCACATGTTCAGTCAGAACATGCAAATTGTCCTTGGGACGCAATGGTGTTTACATCACACGTTGAACGGGTGTCCAGTTGGTGTTCGGAATGTTATGGTGCTTACACACAATGGCCCAACGCATGATTAGTGTTATATCTAAAGATGCCCCCTGTACGATATGTATTGAGTCCCCTTTTATGTTTCACCACAGAGCTCTAAACAATTTCCTTCACACTGAAATATGTGATGGTTATGAAGTTGGAAAAACACAGTATATATTCAGACTTGGGTGGAAATAAACAGACAATAGCCCTCAGGAGTCCCCCATTCAGTCCCCACTCAGGGAATTTTGTGCAGCAGACCCAATACATGGGCAGGTGCCTCACTCTACCCATCCCCCCGCTGACATAACTCACAGAAATTGGCTATTCTGGGTCCAGGAAGCTCCCCCAGCTGTTTGCTTCCTATTTTGTTTGTTTGTTTCACCTTTTGGTTTTGAGCACTCTAAAGCAAAACTAAACACTTAAACAGTAAAAGAAGCCCCAGGGAGAGCAAGAGGGGTGAGTACACTCACTGCTCTGGCTACTGGGACCCACTCTAGGTACTTTGCCTTAATAGACACATGGGCAAACATTGACTTGGATTGGGCCATATGGTACATCCGTGATGCCCAAGGACTTCACCATGAGTGGAGGCTCCATGGCACATTGGAGCATGTGTTTCATATCCACCTAACAAACAGGCAGCAAACATATGCTGAACATCCCCCTGGTGTGGGCTATTGTCTTGTTTACAAACACTGAGTTCTTTGTAGCCCCCAATTCCTTCTTGTTCACCTCAGCTGCACTCCTCCTTTTGCTTCCAAGGCACCTGTGTGATTTTGTGTTGGCTCCCTGGCTACAGGGGAATTGGGGGTGATGAACAGACTGATGCAGCTGCAAAGTCTTCTGGCTGTCCTGCCAGCGACCACATGGAGGTTCCTTTTAGTGATTTTATTCCCTTTTTTAGATCTAGGTTTCTGATGCCCTGACAGGTTCTTTGGCACAAGCGTCAGATAGTTAAGCTCTTTGAGATCAAAGCTGTTCTCCAGCTGTGTTAGAGTTCCTTCCATAGGAACTGTTGGGAGGAAGTCTTTGCTAGACTATATATTGGAAATGATCTCCCTGCACACTGGCATTTGGTCTTTGGAGAGAGGCTTCACCATTGTGCAGCCATTGTGGTGTTTCCCTAACAGTAAAATATGTCCTGTTCTGACAGATTGTCCCCATTTTAGTGCTAGACATTGCATGTTTTTATATAGCCAATCCCTGCTGTGCCCGCCTGTTTGTCTACATTTTGACATGATAAAGCCGACCTTGGTGCTCTTTTTACCTTTTCAAGAATGTCAGATGCTTCCACTTCTTTTAAGTTTGCTTTTGTGATATGCTTCTTTTTATTTTATTTTACTTTTTTACTGTGGTTTTAACTTTGCTGCAACTTTTATCCTTTTACCTCTTTGATTTTTTTACCTGTGTTTGGCACAGTATGGCTCTGCTGCCACCGCAGCAATAACCCCCAAGTACTGGACCTACCTACCCACCCACCTACCTACCCCTCTTTTATGCATCTCTCTACTCAAACCTAATCCCAACAAGGACAAGTGGATTTCTGTTTGTAAGGAATGCATATATGGACTTCAGATCTCTTTCAAAATAAATTGGGTCTCGACCTTTAGGAATTTAAAATTGCAGTTTGTTACAACTTCCTCAGGTTGAAGACAACTTTTGAGATTATATGTTCCATGAAATCTTTGTAAATATTTTCTTTTGTATGAAAATAAGAACTGCCACACTGGCTCGGGCCAATGGTCCATGTAGCCCACTATCTTGCCTCTGACAGTGGCCAGCACTGGATGTTGTAGGGAAAGAGTACAGGTGAGAATATAAGGTGTGTAAGGTAAGAGGACCATCCTCTGTTGTTCAGTCACAGCTTATGGCAGTCAGAGGAACAGGACACCCTAAGTGGGAGTGTGAAATTGTGTCCTTTGGCTGCTTGGCTAAGAGCCTTGATAAACCTAGTATTATGCCTGGAGGTATCTAATCCTTTTTTGAACCCAGTTGTACTATTGGCCTTCACAGCATCATGTGGCAATGAATTCCACAGGGTAGTTGCATATTGGGTGAAAAAGTTCTTCCCTTCTTGGTTGTAGTTGTTTTAAAACTGGTGCCTAAAATTTCCATCAAGCATATTCTAGTTCTTGTATTATGAGAAATAGTAAATAATCCATCCATATCCATCCATATCCATATTTATTTATACCTCGCACTCTCTCCCATAGGACTCAAGGCAGCTTACAACAACATAACAACATTTTTGGGGATTTCCACGCAGGGAGCCCAAAAATCATTTCAAAATAACATTCTAACATAATAAGCAATTTACACATACATAATATTCCACAGCACATTTCCCACCATTTAGCTAACGTCCCACTCATTGACCTCCCCCACAAACACAGGGTAGGTCCCCTCCTCCCCTCCAGGTTTCCCTCCAGGGAAAACCTGGCCACCTCCACCCCTCTCTCACCAGGGGGAGGTGGCCCCACCAAACCAACATCAGCAGTCCTATATAGCTCATCTAGTTTCTCCCACTCTACCCTCTTCTTTACCAACCCAGTCCAGGACACACCATCGACTCACAGCTCCCCTTACCAACTCCCTTAACCCTCTCATCACTCCTCTCCATAACCCCTTCCTTTTCATTTCCACAGGACAATGGCCCCCACTGCTTATTCCATCCCCCATTCCTCCTCCCCCCTCTTCTCCCCCCCTCAGGAGGCCAAGCCCATGGACAAACCTTCCCCCTAATCTCACCCATCACCCCTCACCTTATCTCTCTATCCCAACATAGCTTCCCCCCTCCATCCCCTCCATACCCCGAAGGGCCCCAAAGGACCGCAGCCAAAGGGGCCCTTAAGTACCCCTGGGCACTTCCGGTAGCTTATCCAGGGGGGGCGGGGGGATGCAAAAGATGTCCCGCCCCCCCCTACTCACGCCCCTCTCTCCCTATATGCTTTCTGCACATCATTCATGATTGTAGAGGCCTCTGTTGTGTCCCCCGTCCTTCAACTCTTTTCTAAGCTGAAAAGCCCTGATCTTTTTTAGCCTCTCCTTATATGGAAGCCATCCCTCGCCCTTGTACTAAGCTGTTTAATTATAGTCTTTTATTCACTTTTGTGAATATAACCAGGGAGTGACCTGTGTTTTTCTCATTGCTTTCTTCATTGCTGCAGGAATGAGGAAAACAAAACACTGTGAACATGGGTTCCTCCCTGGTTATAATTCTATTATGTACACTTTGACCCTGTTCTTCAAAGACTTACATGGGAACTTAAATTTATTGTATTACTCTATGTTCCTGTGATTACGCTCTGTGTTGCATCTACTCCTAGCTCCCAAGCACAGGCTCTTATACTGTGGTTAGAGTGCAGGAGGTGCTAAAAACTGAGCTGCCCATTTTGAAACTTAAAGAACATACGTTTCATAAATCAAGGTAATCTTATGTCTGCAGATGGTGTGACCCTTCCCCCCCCTCCCCTTGGAGACATCATGGCCCACAGCTTGGGAACCTTTTCCTTAAAGTAGCCCCATATGGGTGAAATTTTGGCTTTATTGAAGTCGATTGCATTGACATTAGATGTTAACAAATGTGATGGTGGTCTACTTAGGCCCTTTTGGACCCACTTTGTTCCACAGGCCACCCTCACATTTGTTGTGGGCAATACAGATGTTTGCCCCGAAGTTTCCCCAGGCGTGTTGGTGGCTAGCCTGGGCTGTGATCCCAGAGACGTCTGGAGTCACAGCCTGAGCTAGCCACCAACACTCCTGGAGAAATGGCCTGCCCGATGGGGTTACAATGGGCTACCACATGTGGTAGCCTTCTGTCCCCTGCCCAGTCTGGAGTGGCCAATATGACGGGCAGCTAGGATGGCCGTCATTGGTTGCCATGGCTCCCAGTCATGGGGGATGGGGGCGCGGGCCACTGAACCCAGCGCAAGTGTGGGGCCATCCAGCTGCACGTTCATGTGGTTCCTCCCCTCCCCCCCAGCCTGGCCAAGTGAATACTTGTTCTGTGACCAGACCCAGTCCTGATCAGGTTGCAGGCAGTTTTCTGGTCAGGATCATGGTGTGATTGCGGCACTCTGCCATCATGTATGTTTCCACCCATTTACTTCAAAGGAAGCAGCATTTTGTACAATGTGTATTGTACGTGTAACAAATGCATATGGGGAAACCATTAGGAATGTGATGACTCAGCCTTTCCTTGATTCATCAGTTATTGACTATCGCCCCTGAAATTTAATCAGATTCACACATGTGAGTTCAGTTATTAAGATGCCTCATTCAGTTTTTGAAAAAATGTCAGATTTGTTCCAGTAGGGTTTTACAAGGTTAATCAATAAAGCCACACCACTTTGCAGTGCAATAGATGCTGGATCAATACCACTGTGCTACTTAGCAGTGAATTAGAGGGTTAAAGCCACAATGTGCAGCATAAGTAGCAACATCAATTATCTATAGACAATATTCGAAGTATATCAAAGAGATTACACTAGACAAGTATTATTAGCATTATCTATTGTATAAACTAGCACAGATGTCTAAAATAAGAAAGTAAGTGCTCAGATTATTTTTTTAAATGGTAAAAGACCTATATTTCAATATTTAGTATTGAACAGCTCGTACTGACAAGATACATTTTTGGAACATGACCGTCTCTTCAATCCTGGAGAATAATCTCCTCTTGGCTGGCTGTCAATGTCCTCAACCTTGATAAACAGCCTCCCAGAAGGTACTGTAGACTGCTGGGCAGAAGTCCCAGGGAAGGCAATGAAATAAAAGAAAGATTTAGATGTCTGCTAGAATTTTGATTCCAGCAGTATATGAGGTCAGCTGTCCATGGCAAAATGGGCTGAGATGGATGCAAAGAAAATTTGCTTTCAACTGTATGTTCATCAGCAGGACACTGAGAATCAGTCAGTGTCTTTTCCCAAATGTTCCACATGTTGGCTATTCAGTTCAACTCCAGGAGAATTGAATGATCTGCATTTTTCAGAAATCATCTTCCTTTATAAGGTGGTTGAGAACTGTTTTTTGCTTTTACCTTGGGATTTACTGTTCTGATTTTCTCTACAGCTGTATCTTCTGAAACCTTTTGCAGCTCCGCATGTTGTTCCTGAACTAAATGGATAGACCTACAAAGGTAGATCCAGGACACAAACTATCCTTTTTTTCTATTTCATTGTGGCTGAACTTGTCTGAAATAGAATTAAAAATTTTGCTATCATAGGTTGGACGACTTGATCTGGAGTTTTATTGTTTTTGTAAGATGTGACTGGTCAAACAGTAAGCAGGCACCACCATAGCAACTAGTCTGGGGAGAGTTTATTTCTGTGCTAGGTTCTCAAATGGCTTTCAGATTTGCAGACTTCTGAAACATATCTGGATCACACTCAGTGCAGTGAGCCTAACGTATTCTTCATATGATCACAGACACCAGCAGAATGTTTTTCTAGGGCTGAAACTTGGTATTCAATTTTACTCGGTTTGAGCCAAGGATTGCACTATTTGACTCAGTTTTACTGAGTACCAAAAAACCGAGTAATGGGCATGCTACCGATTATTCAGAAACCCCACAATGGAGAAATGCTTGCCTGATTCTGCATTGGGTTGCTGTCACATATCCTACCTTTCCCATGAGCACGTACTCCTGCTTTGTTTCTTCCTCACAGGTCCCCCCAGCGAGCGGCAGCTAACGGCTTGCAAGCAGTCATGACTGCTGTTCTAATGCAGCCACGGTGCTTACCTGACTGTTGCCTGGCTGCTGTGGGGGACTGGATGAGGGTGAGTCAAATGAGATTGAATCCTCACAAGACTGAGGTGATGATGGTTGGTCAGCCTTGTGACTTGGGGTGGGTGGGTTGGGACCCCTGTTATTGATGGGGTCCACCCCTGTCCCTGGTCACTCAGGTTTTCAGCCTTGGAGTGTTCCTGGACATGCTGCTATGCTTGGAATCTCAGATGGTGGTAGTAGCCAGAAGTGCTTTCCATCAACTCCATCTGGTGAGAAGGCTGTGGCCTTTTCTTTTTGATTCAGATATGGTGACCATCATCCATGGCTTCATTACCTTGAGGCTAGACCACTGCAATGCACTCTACATGGGGCTGCCCTTGAAGACTTTTCAGAAGCTGCAGATGGTGCAGAATGCAGCAGCCCAGCTCTTTACGGGTTGCTGGGAGCATATAACATCAGTGCCCTGAAATCTGCACTGGTTGCCTATTGTCTTCCAGGCACAATCCAAGGTGCTGGTTTTGACCATTAAATACCTTAATGGCTTAGAACCCACTTAACTGGCAGATCGCCTGGCCTACCATGTCCCATCACAACCTCCATGGTTGGTTGGGGAAGCCCATCTGGAGGTACCAGTGTTTAACTTGGCCTCCATGACAAGGAGAGTGTTCTCGGCTGCCGCCCCACAGTTATGAAACTCCCTCCCCTGGGAGGTTCATTTATGCCCAGGCTTGAGTGCCTTTAGGAAGCAGTGTAAAATGATCTTATTCATAAGTAGGGCTGAAATGAACCCAGTATCCCCCCTTGATGAAAATCTCACCAGAATAGAGAAGAGAAAGGGGGGGGGGCAAGGCCATGCACAATCTCTCCATCTCCCTCAAGATCTCGTGAATCTCTCTGAGGGTGAGGGGGAAGGCAGGGTGCCAGAAGTGAGAAGGGGGCAGAGGCTTACCCCCTGGTCACCCCCAGAGCCTTCCCGGACCCCCTACTTGCCTGGGAAGGGAAATTTGGGCCAGGGGGGCAGGGCCTGGGAGGGGGTTTGGGGGCCTAGTGAGGAGCCTCACTCGGGGCCAGGGGTGGAGTACTTACCCTCCTGAGGCTGTCCCACAAAGTGTGACCTCTTCCCGGGGTTGTAACATCAAATAAAATGTTTATTTGATGTTTATTTGACATCAAATAAAAAAACACAAACTGAACATGCTCAAATGTTTATAAAGATGGTTCTGGCAGCATTAGCACACTACATGCACCATTTTTTAAATGGGCAGTCATTTTCAAAAATGGAGCCCGCAATGTGCTGGTACTGCCAGTGCCATTTTTGGAGTCCTAGAGCTCCAACTGACTCTCTTGATTGAGATCAAGTTTGCTGTGAAATGTGGTTCTGATACTGTGTCTTTGATACAGTGCTTTCTGACAGACACTGAAGCATAAATATCAATGCTTATATATTTTATGTGGGGGTGGGGTCAGGGGGCGGGGTCAGGGAGAAGCATGGGCATGAAAACAGCAAGCACTGAGGAGGCAGGTTCCTTCCATAGCTTAGGATACAGGATATAGAGATGCAGGATATAGTTGTCATCTTTAATTTCAGTAGCTGAAACAGCCCTATGTAACATTTTTGGCTTCAGAAACAGAGATCCACCTCCCTTTCTGAAGCCAAAAATGTTACATAGGACTGTTTCAGCTACTGAAATTAAAGGAGGCAATGACTTTACCTCCTGTAGCCTTGAGGAAGCAGGGACACAAGAGGCTGTGATTTGACTCTCCTATTGCCTCTTATATGGGTGATTTCAGACG
The DNA here is from genome assembly GCA_003113815.1 of Sphenodon punctatus. Taxonomy (NCBI): domain Eukaryota; kingdom Metazoa; phylum Chordata; class Lepidosauria; order Sphenodontia; family Sphenodontidae; genus Sphenodon; species Sphenodon punctatus. The sequence continues at coordinate 1,791,879 of QEPC01009236.1, forward strand.
TTACGAGATCACAGTGAACCACGGTGAATACCCACCTGTGGTCACTGTGCCTCAAACGTCTGTTTGGTGGCCGCCAGATGTTCAACACGCTCAATTGGCACATAGGGGCAATTTCAACCACGCTTCCCGGGCTCCCCGGGGGTATTTCCTGGGAAGCGTGGTGAAAGTGATCCCCGGCAGGGAACAAAAAAAAAATCACATCTGGTCGGGCGCCACAGCCCGGAATCAGTGGAGGGATCCTGGGCCATGGTGAATACGGCCAGTCGCTGCGGCCGCATTGGCCCCACCGCCCGCCTGTCTCCCCAGAGGGTGGGCGGCGGGAAGCGTGGAGGGGCAGGGCCGTGCGGCCGCACGTTGCACCGCGCGGCCCCGCCCCCTCCCAGATTCCCCACTGGGATCCCCCGGCACGTCTGATATGGCATGACGAGATCATCCCTGCGAGGGATGAATTGGTTGTTTTCGGTACGGGGCCAACTGGCCCCGTAACGTCTGAAAACACCCTATGTCTCTCCCGTTTTCTTTTTTTGTTCTTTTTGTAAATCTAGAGTCTGCTGTACAAGGAAAGGAACTCAGGAGTTGCTTCCTCATTTTCTAATTATACAGACAGCTAGATCAAAAGCACAGAGAAGGAAAGAAACCAAGGCTCAGGTAGTATATTTCTGTGCAAACACTCCAAAATTCTGCACATCCAAAGTACTATGAAAAGCTTTACCTTAAGCATGTGCATGCCAAGGTCCTATGTAAAGCTTTACCTTAAACAGGTAAAGCTTTTCATAGTACCTTGGCATGCACATTAACCAACTCATTCCCCTCCCTAATTTTCTTTCCAAAATTAGTTGCAGTTTATGTAATATGGTATACAATAGACATTTTTTTAAATGCTTGCCATTTCACCTCTTTCATGGTCAGTCTAAAGCTCAGGTGATTTGTCTGTAGATCACCCCAAATAGCTGATCAAGATATCTCTTTCACATGGTCCAACTCAGGAAAATTTACAAATTCCAAATTCACTGAGAGCTGTCTCTGTGGGTGTTAACAGACCACTCCATATTTATTTATTTATTTATTTATTTATTGTCATCAATTTATATCCCGCCCCTCCTGCAAACAGCTCGGGACGGCTAACAAATATAAAATATAAATATAAAAATATATAAAACACTCATAAAAACACACCAAAAAACAGACCAGGGTAATATAAAAATACAATAAATAGGGTGACGGGGGATAAAAAAAAAACCTAACCCACCCATCCCTCCCCAAAGGCCTGGGCAAACAGCCAGGTCTTGCAAATTCATTGGAATGTTAAGACTTGGGGCCAGGTGTGCTTCCTCTGGGATGGAATTCCAGAGGTGCGACGTGGCCACCGAGAATGCCCTCTCCATTGTGGCCCCCCACTTAACATGGGGGACCTCCAAGAAGGCACCCCTGGCAGACCAAAGGAACCACTCTGGGGTGTGGAGGGTGAGATGGTCCCTGAGGTATTAGGGGCCCAGACCATGAAGGGCCTTATAGATTAACACCAATACCTTGAACCTGGCTCGGCACGCTATTGGCAGCCAGTGCAGAGTCCGGAGCACAGGTGTTATATACTCCCGGCGGCCCGTCCCTGACAGAATATGGGCCACCACATTCTGCACTAGCTGAAGCCTCCAAACCAGAAACAAGGGCAGCCCCACGTAGAGCGCGTTGCAGTAGTCCAGCCTCGAGGTGACGAAGGCATGGACGAGGGAGGTCAGGTTCGGACCGGAGACGCATGGACGCAGCCTCCATACCAGATACAATGGGCGGAAGGCGACCTTCGCCACTACCTCCACCTGTTGCTGCAGGCGGAGATCCGCGTCCAGAATCACTCCCAAACTCTGAACCTGCTGAACTATAGGAGGGTGAACCCCCCCAACCAAGGGGGCAGACACCTCCCTCACTCTCCCCACCAACATCACCTCTGTCTTATCAGGGTTGAGCTTCAGTCTGCTCTGCCACATCCATTCCCACGGCCTTCAAACACTGGGAAAGCAACGAGACGGCAGGGTCTGAGTCAGTTGAAAAAGAGAGGTACAGCTGAGTATCATCAGCATATTGGTGACACCGCACGCCGAACCCTCTCACGACCACCCCCAAGGGCTGCATGTATACATTAAATAACAATGGAGACAGAATGGAACCCTGTGGAATGCTGCAGGATAAAGCGTGGGGGCAAATAGCTGATCAAGAGGCCCTGTACCAAAATGTACATGATTTTGGAAATAGTACTGTGTATAAGATATCTCTTTGACATGGTCTAACTGAGGTACAGGAGAATTTAAAAACTCCCAGTTCACTGAGACTTTATACATTTTAACAGAAGTGACAGCCGAGCATCATCATCATAACCTGACCTGGGTCAGGAACCTGCTGCCAACACGGTCTGACCAGGTCGGGAAGCACAACAAATATACCAGGGATCAGGCCGCCAGGGAAGACAGGGAGCTGCACAAACATGTGGCTGATGCCTGGTCGTGCCCCTGTGCTGTGCCTAGCACCCTGCCCCCTGTGCTGTGCCTAGCACCCTGCCCCCACCATGGCAGACCTGATCCATGCTGGGGCACGGCGGGCCATAACAAATGTTCAAGCCTGCTGTGGCCTGCTTTGGTCCAAGTGGGCAGATTCCTGCTAGCCCAGACTGTGACCCTGGAGGTCTCTGGGATCGCAGCCCAGGCTTGCTGCTGCTGACCTGCCCGGGAGCAATACTGGGCGAACATCTGGCAGCACAGCAACAAACATGCTGGTGGCTCTCAGGTCAAAGTGGGCCTCAGTGGGCCAAAGCAGGGAGATATCACAGGTCTTTCTTTCAAGCAAAGAGGATCCAGGCCAAACAACAGAACCAGAAACTAGCCAGGGAGTAAGTAATCCTAACTCTGCAAAGCCTGTAAGCTACATTAGTGCAATATATATACTTTGGACTATTCATATACTGTGTGGTTGTTCTCTTATATTTGCTGTCAAAATTGTCACAGTGCTGAACAATTCTTGTTGTTGAGAATTGCTTGTTTACTTCTGCCTGGTGTGTTTTTAATCCCAGAAAGGGCTGTGTGGTCCAGCTTTGTGTGACATACAGCAATAAAGTGGTGGTGGTGGGGATTGGTAGTTCATTATCAGAATAGCTGCTTGCTACTGAATATCTCCATGCAGGGTAGATATAACACTGAATGGGGAAAAGACTTGAGGGATGAGATCTGATATTAAAATGATGTATTTTAATGAGGCTGGTCAAATATTTAACTAAGATTAATATTTCTTTCAAATTTGGGCATGCTGTGAGTTAATAACTGCCCACTGATAACTCTTTCTAGGATTCATCTTCTACAATGGTTAGTTATCTCTACCCATCGGATTAGCAATGGCCACATGTGTTCTTCTTGTCCATGGGGACTTATGTTCCAAAGTGTCTTGACAACTGCATATTTATCTGTCACTCTCAGAAAAGTCACTCTGCATCCCGCTTCCCTCACACTTCCCTCACACTTCCCACTTCCCTCACACTTCCCACTACCCTCACACTTCCCAGCTGAGAACCTCAATGCATTTCTCAAACTGAATTTTGTTTCACATCATTCCTATGATGTAGAATAGTATTATTCTCCTGATCTGAAATGTTAGGAAAGGTTAGGTTTTCATGAAAGGCAATGACAGTATACCCAGCATCTGGAGTATGTTGTATAATTTTTTCCTATCACTGTTTTTTCACACTAAAGTAATATGTGCGGGTGGCACGGCACCTCCCCAGCCTGGGGCAGGAAACAGTGGCCACCCCTCCCCAGATCAGGGAGTGGCACCGAACTAAAATACCTGTGGTTAGAGAGCTATCTTGCTGCTTCCCGGATAGGGTGCTCAACACACGTGTGGGCATCTGGCTCCACTCCCAGCACCCCACCATGATGGACAGCCATGGCGACCAGCCATGGTACTTGGCCATGGAGACCCCTGCCACAAGACTGGGATGAAGGGGTCAAACACACATGCTAGACTGTGTTAGTCTGCCTGGGTGGTCCTTGGCCCGGGCTGTGACCGCAGAGATTTTCTGAGAACACAATCTGAGCTACCCGCAGTGGGGCAGTCCCGGGTCAACATCTGGCAGCACATGAACACATGTGCCGGTCGGTCCTGGGCTACCACTGGCCAAAGTGGGTCACAGAGGACCAATGTCTGCTTTGCCCATAGTTGTATATTTTAGACACAAGACTGAAGAGTATGGCTCCGATCCTCAAAGTGCTGCCCTGGCACAAGACCCATTGAGAATTGGATCCTCTGAGACAGATTTCCAGCTGGTGTAGAATCTCAAACTCTAGAAATGGAGTCATGTAGTCCAACCTCCTGCACTGAGACACAATACCCAATACTAAAAGCATCCCTGAGAGATACCTATCCATCCAGACGTTGGTTGAAAGCCTCCAGAGAAGGATATACCCTGGTGAACTGTTCTAACAGGTAAGACGCTTTTCCAAATATTTAACCTAAGCCCACCTTTCTGTAATTTAATCTCCGTCTTCAGCAGTAATTTTATTCCATCTTTTTAAACATTTGAAAACTGGCAGCATGTATTAAATACATGTAAATAAATATAACTCCATTGCAGGCAATAAAATTATGAAATAAATATGCAGTTTTGCATTCATGGAAATTATTCAGAGTATGCGCATCCAAAATGGATGCAGATATGAACTGAACACTTAAAACTGAAAATATCCAAAGCATGAAGCAAGGTGAAAGTCCAGTCCATCAGATTTGGTTCAAAGCGACCACATTTGATGGATATTTACTCTGAATATTCATTTCAACTCTAATAAACATTTTTTTTTACCAAAGAAGGACACAGAGGCTGCCTACCCCCAGAACAACTCCGAAGGTGCACCCCTGTGTCCACCTGCTTGCAGCTCTGCCTGGGTCCATTTTAAACAGACCTGTCTAAAATGGACCATGGCCCACAGTCTGTCCATGCAGCCCCTACCTCATAGAGGGTTGCGGGTGGATCACCTGATGCTCTATGGCATTGTCCAGGGCAATGACCAGCCAGAAGCAGCTGTGCTGGTCTGCCGAGCCGATGGACCACAGTTCTGCCTCGGGTCAGCGCTCCGAGCTTGGCCGGCCTGCTGTGCAAGAAGTGCTCTGGGATGTTTCAGAGCACAGCAAGCTGGACTGGCCCGCCTGCTCCAACTCCACATTTTAGATGTCTTTAGATTATTTTAGGGTTGCCATATATGCACTTTTTTAGAGCGTATGCCATATATGCACATTTTAATGAGAAATACAGATTGCAGGGCTATGTTGGAGTCAATGCAGCCCTGTAACTTGTATTTCTCATAAGTGTTCTCTAAAAGTTGGCATATATGGCAACCCTAGATGGACAGGCCACCTGCGGCTGGTACAGCCAGCACCAGGGCAGCACATCTGTCTAAAAGCATCTAATATAAAGGCTATTCACAGAGCTTGGCAGGGTGAGCAAGCGTGATATCATCCCATTTATGTCTGTTTATTGGAGCACACAGAGAATAGGGGCATCTTTGTGTATGTAAGAACTGAGTATTTATTCCATCCCTACAAAAGCTTTAAAAATGAAGGTAGGGTAGTTATGCTTAATAGACATCAGGCCATTTTCTGATCTCATATATACTGGAGAATTGGAGTAATTATTGGGGGAGGACTGGGGGACCCATACCACACAGGTTAAGGGTGTGGGAGACAGCACTAAATGTTCATCTAAGTTGAGCAGGCAGTCCAGATAGGGCTGCTTCCCTCCCCACTCCCAGAGAGTGAAGAAGACCAGGACTTTACTTTTCCCATGAAGCAGAGCACGAACATGTAGAAGAACCCCACCCCTTCCCCAGGAGGTGAGTCTTGCCACCAAAAGGAGAGCCCTCAGCCACCCCTCCCCTTCTGTACCCGATACCAGGAGGAGAGTCCTCAGCCACCCCTCCCCTTCTGTACCCTGTAGCCCTCATCCACCCCTCCCCTCCCCTTCATTGTAACCAAGCCAAGCACATGCACTTGAGACCTCGCAACTTCATGAATGTTAGACCCCTTGTCTCTCCCTCTGTTCCCCTTCCTAAGTCTCTCCCCAGCTCCTGTCTCTCAGATTGTAAGCCCTAGGGGCAGGGACCTTGTCTATTTTATTACTTTGTAAAGTGCCAGGTACACTGCTGGCTCTATATAAATGTTTGTTAATAATAATAATAATAATAATAATAATACCCGATACTAGGGGGAGAGCCCTCAGCCACCCCTCCCCTCCTGTACCCGATACTAGGGGGAGAGCCCTCAGCCACCCCTCCCCTCCTGTACCCGATACCAGGGGGAGAGCCCTCAGCCACCCCTCCCCTACCTGATACCAGGAGGAGAGCCCTCAGTCACCACCCCTTCTTCCCACAGGGATGGTAAAGCAAGGGGCCTTGTCTTCCTAATCCCCCAGCACCCCACCCCTATTTCTGGCTCCAGTTCTCTTTACTGGAGTAACTTCACTGCTTTCTATAACGGTGCAATGAGATCACAATCTCCACTTTTGAGTAGAGTCTGTTACTAGGAGAAGCAAAATGCTAAATTAAACAACAAGGAAAAGGCCCACTTCTTCTTGAATGCCAGCGATATTATCCTGAGAAACAGGAAGCAGAAAATATTGAGTTGTTCTCTGTGGGAGAAACATATTACTGTTCATATTTTTTATTTGCTGAAGCTAGAATTAACTCACATAAAAACTACTAGTATAGCTTGTGTGCCTACATAATATGTGCAAGCAGAGGGAGGCTGTAACTTATATAATTTATAAATACACACACATATACAAAGTACAGATAGCTGAGCTTACATTTGACTGCAGTTTTTTGCAAGAGGTGAACCAGAAGGTGAGCTGAATGTGAAGCCTGGTGTAGTTAAATAACAGCAGTGTTGATTAAAAAAAATGAACTTTATTTTATTTTGACTCATATTGCATTTAGCTTCTTTTATACTAATTATTCTTATGAATTTTTATTATGTTAACTTTAAGTCTTGAAAGAATAGTTCACTTGCTATTGACACTGGTCCACTCAATATTTGCACAGGCTGTGTGTACTAGTGTAAATCAACACTAGTCATTTCTTCTCATTGTTGAGAAGCTGCATTGTCTAGTGGTCTAAGAGCTGCCTCGGGAGGGAGTCAGAAGACATGCAGACCTTGTTCCTTAAACTGCTTATCAGCCATGGGACTGCTGGCTGTTAAGTGGTTTCAGGAGACAACCGTATGGTGTTAGAAACAAGACGACAGCCTGTTGGAGAGGAGTCAGTGTTCAGTCTGTGCAGCCCCCATTCACACATTTAACTCATGAATCCTAACAGAGAGGCAGGCGCCGATTCGCCCTCCCAGCCCCCTCTCATGACTCAAAGCCACCACGAACCATGGGAAGAAAGCAGTACCAGCTATTGCTTTCTTGCAGGCTCCTATGACAGTACTTGGTCTTGCTCTGCCTGCAGCCAATCCTAGCTAGGCAGCCACCCAACGCTTTTTAAGCTTTTCAGAACATTTGGCACGTGGCTTATGTTTATGGCAGTGTATGTAAGTCAGGGACCAGGGTCCCATTGTGTGCAAAGTGTGGTCACACACTCTGCAAACACAGAACAAAAAACAACATCTCTGGCAGGATCAGAATCAGTGACTCAATCCTGTCCCTGGGCTCGCAGTCCCATCTCTGTATGAGAAGCAAATAGGTAGGAGAATTTGAGGAGCGGTTTCTCACACTAAACAGCCTTCCTGATGCAATCCTCCCCGATACAATCTTCTCCTCCTCTGCAACCTCCCCAACATACAACCTGCACTAGATTCCCTGTAGAGAGCCAAAGGGGTGTAGTGAATAAGGTTCTGGGTTTGGACCTGGGACACTAGGGTTCAAATTGTGTTACAAATTCATTAATAAATGTAATGTATTCATTGATGAACCTGTTTAATGTATTCATTAATGATCTGGAACAGGGTGTTAAGAGTGTGGTGATCAAATTTGCAGATGACACCAAGTTATTCAAGGTAGTTAAAACATGAGCAGACTGTGAAGAACTGCAACAGGATCTTACAAGACTGGGTGCCTGGGCATCTAAATGGCAGATGAGATTTAATGTGGATAAGTGCAAAGTGATGCACGTAGGGGAAAATAACCCAAACTATGAGTACACAATGCTAGGACTACACAATGAGCTAGGAGTTACCACTCAGGAAAAGGATCTGGGAGTGATTGTGGACAATACACTTAAATCCTCAGCCCAGTGTGCAGCAGCAGTCAAAAAATCAAACAGAATATTAGGAGTTATTCACAAAGGGATAGAGAATAAAACTGAGGATATCATAATGCCTTTATACAAACCAATGGCTCAACCGCACATGGAATATTGTGTGCAGTTCTGGTCGCCCCATCTCAAAAAAGACATAACGGAACTGGAAAAAGTACAGAGAAGGGCAATGAGAATGATAACGGGTATGGAACGGCTTCTGTACAAAGAGAGCCATGACAAGTTGGGTCTCTTCAGCTTAGAGAAGAGAAAACTGAAAGGGGACATGAGAGAAGTTTATAAAATCTTGAGTGATATGGAACAAGTAGATAGGGAATGGTTATTATATTTACCCTCTCAAATAGTACTAGAACTAGGGGACACTCCATGAAACTAGCTGCCGGAAGATTTAAAACAAATAAAAGGAAGTACATTTTCACTCAATGCATAATTAACTTATGGAATTTGTTGCCAGAGGACGTTGTCAAGGCCAGTAGTATAGATGGGTTTTAAAAAGGCCTGGATAAGTTCTTGGAGAGTAGGTCCATTAATGGCTATTAACCAAATAGTTTATGGGATGAACTTCTTACTGTCAGGAGCTTGGAGTGAACAACAGGGAATGGATTGTCCATTGTTGGTTCTTCTCCCATGTGATCGAGATTGGCCACTGTCGGAGGACAGGATGCTGGGCTTGATGGACCATTGGTCTGACTCAGTATGGCACTACTTACGTTCTTATGTTCTTAAATCCTGCCCTAAGGTTGCCACCGCTGTATATTTTTCCAGGCCACTTAGTAAAATACATGTTGCAGGGCTTGCATTAGCATCTATGACACCAGTGCATGCCCTGCAATGTGTATTTTTCATAAATGGCCTGGAAAAATATACAGCGGTGGCAACCCTAGCCATAAACTCACTGAGTAAGTCATAACCTCTTAGCCTCAGTTTCCGATCTGTAAAATGGGAATATATGTCTGTCTGTCTTTCCCTGTGTTCCCCTCACCCTTGTCTACCTTAGATTGTAAACCCACTGGACAGAGACCTATCTCCAAAACATCTGTGACTGTAAAGCGCTGTGTACACCTAGTAGTGCTATAAACATGATAAGAAGTAAAAGTAGGAACAGAATCCACGTCCTGCCCCCCAGCTTTGTTGTTTCTCCCCCGTCGAAATAGTGAGCCTGAGTCGTGCCGCTGGGGAGAAGGAAGAGCTGCTAGGAGTCCCCCCTCTTTGCCCAGAGACATTGCTGGGCAAGACCAGAGCTCCATCAGGGGGAAGAAGGGTGCTGAGCACAGCAACCTCCCCATTGGATCTCCAGGATGGAGTCCATTAGTCACCAGGGTTCAAGGTGTGATGGGACATCTGGAGCAGGGAGACTGGAGAGGGCAAAGGGGAGAGGTTTGCAGTGGCCAGAGAGCAGGTTGCAAATGTTGCAAAGGAGGAAGAAGATTACTTGAAGGAGGCTACAAAGCAGGGAAGATCACAGGCTGCATGGAAGAGAGTGCAAAGCAGGGGAGATTGCATGGGAGAAATTTTCACTCGGAATGGTGCAGGTTGCATGCTGTGGATGGTGCAGAGGGGGAGAAGATTGCATTGGGGAGGCTGCACAGTGGGGAGGATTGTATCCGGGAGGCTGTGTAGTGTGAGCAACTGCTCCTGACTTTCTCCTATTTTACTAGTACTGAGCATGCTCAGTTGGTTTGAGCATGCTCATTATTAGCAGTAACTGAAGCCAACAGACCTTTATGTTGCCCTCTTTTCCATGAGGATCTGCTTCTCTAATATGAGAAGGAGGGGCCTATTTTGGGAAGGAGGGGCAGAGATTATGCAGGAGGGCTAAACTAGGTACAACAAGGTCAGGCTAAAGCATGGGTGGGAAAGAGTGAGTGCATGTTTTGTTGAGGAAAATCAGCTGCACAATGGGGCAGATTGCACAGGAGAATATTGCCCCGGGACGGGCCAATTGCATTAAGCTGTCCCGGGGAACAGAGCAGCGCATACCACAGTCCATGGTCAGCGTTTTCAGGTGAACTCCCAACCCCAGTTTTCAGGGCAATAGCTCCCCCATCTTCTCTTCTCTTCCCTTCCAAGCCCCAGGCCCCGCAAAGCAGCTTATCACTGCCACCATTCTCCACTTCCCCCCTCCACCTATCTTTTCTAGGAATAAGCATAGAAACCATTGTTTATTTAACAACATAAACTTTAATTTAACTTTATATAAATAATTTATTTGCCCAAAGGGAAGCGGGAGTGATCACGGGGCTTGATCCTCAGCTGGAGCTTGATGTTCAGCTTCCCAGAGGTGGGGGGATCTGGTGCTTGATCATTGCCCCGTCTCCACCCACCTCTGGGGGAGTCCCCAATAGGATCCCCTAGCACCCCCACTTCTGCCATGCCTTGGGAACATGGGGCTCGATCCTCAGTTTGGGCTTTATTTTTGCCCAGGCTCCGCTCACCTCCGGGGGAGTCCCCAGAGAGGCTCCCACTCCTGGAGAGGTAGGAAGCTGAGGCAGCTTGGGCTTCATCCTCAGCTTTCCACCTTTGTCAAGGTCCCACCTGAGGAAAGTTGAGGAGAGGCAGCCAGAGTGTGGAAGCAGAGAGACTCCCTCCTTCCCTGTTCCCCATCCCCTCATTCTCTGGGAGGATTGGAGCCTCTCAGTGGCCCAGATTACACCACTCACCCGTGGTCACCTCCAGCACCTTCACATCCCTCTGCCACTAGCCCTGCTGCCCACCACAGTGCCTTCCGCCACCAGCCCACCACCCATCATGGTACTTTTCCCTCCCTCCTCCTGCTGTGTCCCAGGGAATATCCTGCTGCTCCCCTGCACTCCCCTAACCACCTGTGAACACAGTAAATGGGGGGGGGGGGCATTATTAGATTGCAATGAACACAACAATAATGCACTCCCCTCTCCCCCAGTGCATTAGATTACCATTAGCTGTGGAAGTCACTCCAGAGAACGTTAGGGCTTGGGAAGAGTGAGTGTCTGGAACATGCTGCAAACTTAGACAAGTTGGGAAAACACATCTTCCGATTTAGCATGCAATTGAGTTTGAAGGCACCACTGAGAGCAAGAGTGGAGAGAGGGGAAGGAAGTCCTCATTCTTCAGAGAGCTCTAGACTTTTGGCCGGTGATTCTATGGTACTGGTGGACCTGGACACAAGGAGGCTGCATGCAGCTTACTAGATGAGAGGACATGCATTAGCACACAGTGGGCCTGCAATGTCCCTGAATGATGCCATGAGTGGGAGCTGCATGGCGGATGCGGGCTAACATCTAGAAAACCTCTAAAAGACGGACAGGTGAACATCTACCCTGTGAGTGATAATTTGTCTCATTTATTTGCACCCATACTCAACTGATTATCAAAAACAGTTCAGCGATTGGTTCACTGTGACTTCTCTGCATCTTGAATTCCTCATTTGCATGGCATTTTATTTACACATCTTTATCAGGTGTCTTTGTAATCTCTAGATGGTTAGAGCTATTTTGAGGAAACTGGTATTATTCCCATTTGGTGTTGCCTGCTTTATTCCTGTTGCTTCCAGTATTACAACTATTAAATATGGTTTGGGCAGCCACGGTCACAGTAAATCCCCCATGCATTCTCAGACTTGGCTGCCTGGAGTGCGGGGGATAAAATTTAAAACTGTGCTTCTGGGAGGGTGGGGGGGTGGGAGGTTGTTCTAGGCCCTAGCTATATTTGAGACCAGCTCTTGGAACTTCACCCTGCTAGCTATCTGCACTCAGATACTATTTGCTGCTTGGGAATCTCGCCATCATGGCTGTGCCTTAAGCCAAAGGGTGATCAGGCCTTTGCTGTGGCAGGCCCCATAATGTGTTTTAACATAATGTATATTATATTAATTTTTATATATTCTTATTATTAATAGTAATAATAATTAATAATATATTATTATTCACTAGCATGTAGTATGTATTTTATTTTTTATTCAAGACTGTGGTCTCATGGCTAAGCATTCTGAATCTAAGATTCAGGGCATCTGTGTTCGTTTTTCAAATTTGTCATAAGATTCCTTTGTGGTCCAAATGAAACCTAATTAATCTCTATGTGCCTCCATTTTCCATCTACGAAATGGAGATAAGAATACTTCTTTTCTCCAATCTTTCCCCCTCCTACACTGCCTATTAATATTTTAAGTTCTTTGGAGCAGAGATTATGGATAAAATCCTGATTCCATTGGCTCAATCCTCATTAAACTCCCATAAGGTTATGAGAAATACAGGGTTCAGGGCTGAATTGGCACCAATGACGCCTTGCAAGCTGTATTTCTCATAAGTGTTCTCTAAAATGTGCCACCCTATTTATTTATTTATTTATTTATTTAAAAAACTTACTACCCCATCCCTCTGGCCACAGGCAGCTCAGGGCAGCTTACAACAATAAAAAACAATTAAAACACATCATAAAAAGGAGGAAACAGAGAAAACAATCACCCCCTAACCCCCCATCACCCCTCTCCCCCACCAAACGTCTGGCAGACCAGCCAGGTCTTGCAACTTTTTCAAAAAGAAGGGAGGTCCAGAGTCAGCTGGGCCCCCACTGGAAGGGAGTTCCATAGGCACGGTGTGGCCACCGAGAATGCCCTCTCCTGCGTGGCCTCCCGAGAAACTCAGGGGACCTTGAGCAGGGCATCCCCAGATGACCGCAGGGGCCGATCCAGGACACGGGGAGTGAGGTGGTCCGGTAGATAGGCAGGGCCCAGACCATTTAGGGCTTTATAGGTTAAAACCAACACCTTGAATCGGGCCTGGAAAACCACTGGCAGCCAGTGCAGACAGCGGAGCACTGGTGTAATATATCCCGGTGGCCCAGTCCCACTAGGAGATTGGCCACCGCATTCTGCACCAGCTTCAATTTCTGAGCCATCACGGAGTCACGTAGAGTGCGTTACAGTAGTCTAGTCGAGAGGTGATGAAAGCATGGATGACTGTGGCCAGGTCAGAACCTGAAACAAATGTCTGAAGCCGTCTCACCAGACGCAACTGGCGGAAAGCACTCGTCACCACAGCCTTCACCTGGAGATCCAGGGGGAGCTGCGCATCGAGGAGCACCCCTAGACTCCGTACCTGGGAGGTCAATGGAGGACAAACCCCATCAATGATGGGGGCTGCAAAGTCCATTGCTTTACCTATCTGCATCCTATTTCCTTACAATGGTTACAGTCCTCAAACCATCTAGGTTTTTTTTAGGGATGGGCAAACGCAGTTCGGATGTTCGGACCAAACTCGGTTTGTTCGGACATCCGAACCGAACATCCGAACTAAACTTTCGAATGACCAAACAGTTCAGTTGTGTTCGGATGAGTTCAAGGGCAGGAAAAATGTCTTTTCAGGGCCAAAAATTAGGGTTCGGTTTCATTTCAGTTTCGGTTTCGATAGCGCTATTTTTGACTGTTCGGCCAAGTTCAGCCAACCTGAACTCGGCTGAACCGAACCATCGAACCCAAACTCGGGTTTTGAACCGAATGACCAAACATCCGAACTGCATTCTGTTCGCCCATCCCTAGTTTTTTTAGATAAGTGCCCATTACCACCCATCACGCACATTGCAGGGCTGCATGGGGTGCCAATGTGTCCCTAAAACATGCATGATGGGTGGGTGGGTGATGGACAGGGAGGTACTTATCTAAAAATACCCTTAGGGTGCTTTTAGAAAAACACCTCCCCATGCACTACTCACTCTGCAGTGGTGTCCTATGGGTGCCCTGCAATATGTATAATGGGTGGGAGGGAGGGAGGAAGGTGGGTGCATAGTGAGTGGGGAGGTGCTGCTTGTCTAAAAAAAAGCACCCTTAGTCTGTTGCCCCATTATTAAAGTCAGTGGGATTATTTCAGAGTAAGTAGTTTGAGGAATGTGGCCAATGTGTACGGACAGCTTCTAGCAACAACGGAAATGCATGTCTAGGTCAATATGTATGTTTTGGCACAGCATCTCACACTGATTCCTCTGAAGCTGTGCTGCTAAATTGGGTGCCAGTTACTATGAGTGTGGGTGTTAGTTAGCTGTGTATTCCTCTGTGGGTAGTATTATTTTTTGCTGTTGTTGAAAAGGTACCAAACAAGTGAAATCTGCTTGTCTGCGAACACAACAGTAATAGAGCACAATGCCTAAGCTCTGTTCAACTGTGACTGTTTCTAATTGGAGGTTTTGTTTTCTTGCCCATTCGTCTTTGACATCTCTGCTAAAACTGCTAATAAAGGTGCCAAGTAGCATTTATATTGTTTTGTTGTTCTTTCTCAGAGGTAGATACGTAGCCACTAGGTATTAGACTGAACCTAGCAGTTCATTCCATGTGCAGGAGATTAAAACATCTAGCAGAGACACAACAGGAGCTCTTCAGCTTTTAGGGTTTGATTGCCAGAGAGCCTTGCTTAAAGCGCAGGTGCAGCATATTTGCAAATAGGTAGTTGCATGGACCAGAGAATGTAGATAAAAACAGGACTCACCCAGGAATGAAGGGGATCTGGAAGCCAGAGCTGGCTTGTGAACAGATTACTAGCTGGCAAGAAAGACGTGTATTGTTTATATTTGAGGGAGGAGGGAGTTTGTTCTGATTCCTCTCTTTATTGTGGGAAGGATAAATACCTTTTATTTTTCTATCCTAACTGGAATGGGGCACCCTTATTTTACAAGCCAGCCCAGCTGTTTAGCTTCTGTGGCAAACAACAAGCAACTCTTGGTCCTTTATCTCAGGGAGATTGCAACCACCTGCCTTGCATTCAGATTTTGTAACACATTCTACTCCTGTAAACTGTCCACTCCCCTTCCTTTAAAATGTTTAGGGCTCATGCAGTTTAGCTTTCTACAAAGGCAGAGGGAAATTTAATGGCCTGACTCCTCTTTTGCTGACATTTTTATCAACGAGTTGCTCTCTTCTGTGCAGTTTAGCTATCAGAGACTATACTCCCTGAGAATGTATTAGAAAAATCTGAATATTCTAACTAGCCACTGACCTTATGTCATAATTAATAATACATACTAAAAACCTAAATAAAATGTAGAAGGACTCCCATTGGAAATACTTCATCCCAGTATGGATAGGACAAGCCATGTGTGAGTAAGGGAGAAAGGCGACAAATGAAGAAAGATTTATTTTAAAGCTGAATGTGTTTTGAATTGTCCTCTCAGTATCACATGATTCCTGGCAAACGGGAAAGGAATAGCAGTATTCTAGCTTTAATTTAGTGCTGGGCCTGGGACAATTGCAGACTTATCTGGTTTTTTGGCATGTTTGCAGTTGGGTTCTAAACTGTGCAGAACAAGATGCTACCAATATTATGAAAAAGAAAAGCGTTCTGACAGCTCATCAGTAATACTTAAGGGCAAGTCTAAGACTGATGTATTTCTTAGGAAATGAAAGAGGCGCCCCTCTTTCTGATTCTTACAATCTATGTCACATACCTGCTAAATTCCGGCTAAGAGCATTTCCTTCCTATAGTAAAATCAGTGGGAGGCAGTGCTATAGCCCTAGGGAAATCAATGTCTTCAAGAATTCTCTGGCAGAACTACTCCCAGATAATTCTATAAGGGAAAACATGGCCTACCCCAAACAGAATGGGATGCTAAGATTTTTTTTTTATTATTAAAGGTTCCAGGGATCTATCCATAGGAGACCTGACCCAGGCCCACACAGATGCTTTTTGATTATGATTAGCTTTTCAGTCCTCCTCTTGCGGGGGCTGCTAAACTGGGAAAAAAGATGATCCACATTTTCAACTGCTTCTGTGAAATGTACTGCCTTGCAAAAACGTTTCCCGAGGGCACATCTTTTAAAGATCCAAAGCAACAGGGCAGGACCGAGGAACAAAAAGAATGTCAAAGTATAAACTAAATAGAAAATAACAACTACAACCTTGTCTTATATTGTGACTAACTTGCCAAGAATTGGAATCAAACCCTGCAAGAGGCACCAACCTACCAAAAAAGGTCATAATACAGTAGATACGTTTGTAAAATCTAGTTTAGAAGTGTAAAGGTAGATTAGAAAATAATGAGTAAATGCAAATACTCGCTAGATAGCAGTAGAAATTATTATTATTAGTTGTGATTTGTTTGTTAACCATATTCTTTGTGAAACAACAGCCTTTAAAACAGTGTTGTGTTCTGTGCCACCTAGTGTAAACGGCTATGGAAAAAATATACCTAATGATGACATTTTACAGTCTCTTATTTAGGATTTATCTAGAACAAGGACCCAGGTTAGTTGCATGTTCCCTATTGGCAACAATGGGGAAAACACAGTGAACGTGGATCCCTAATCTAGAGTTTGTGCTATTGATAAAATTTGAGGATAACCTTTTTTCTGTAATCACATGATCATTTACTAGAAGGTGTCTCTATTATTATTGTTGGAGTTCAACAGCACCATTTTTTAAAGTGCACTTTTGCCCCACCCAGTGGCCACCACCTAAATCACCACCTTTCCATGTCCTTAAAGGAGTTCCTCCTGGTCTGTTGGAAGGATACACTGCTTGGAATTGAACAAAAGCAGCAGCTGTCCCCTGTTGCTAACATTAGTATATTAGGCTATCATTACCATCAGTGACACTACCATCTGTAACGTGCTGTGGGGCAAACACAGAGAGTGCCAGCAGCATCAGCACCACCGGCAGATGCTTCATCATGCAAGAAGATAGATGAAGCCAAAGAATGCTACACATGAATCCGAACACTTGAGAAAGGGGGAGGAGGAAAAGAGAGCAGGCAAGATAATGTCTGTACTTTCCATTGAACCACAATATGAGTATGATGCTGCAGAATGAAAAGACCATGATTAGTATCATTAACCTAGGTATTTTAGGATTGTCAAGGATAAACACCCTTAAAATTAGTTTATATATATAAATGTATATCTCTGTATGTCACTGGGAAATGTAAGTGGCTGCAATTCTTTTTTTCTTTTTTCTATCTCCAATTTTTTCTCAATCTCATTCATTTTCCAAGTTCTATTTGCAAGTAAAAAAACCTAACTGGTTGAGGCAGTCTCCCCCTCCCCCCAAAATCCCTGCATACACTAGGAGAAAAAAGACAACTTTAATGCTCTTTTAAGACCTCTCTTTTGTCCAAAATGCTAATATTTTGACTGCAATCCCCAAACCATTTATTCCCAGTAATTCCATACCTGTATGTGAAATTTTTCTCTGACTGAAACTGTTCAAACTGGAATTTCCTTTCCTGTTTGCTAGCTTTGTCTCTTGAGAATAATATTCAGAATGGCAATATAGGTTTGATCCTGAAAGTATGACTCATTATAGTCCTGATGCAACAAAGCGTTCCAGCATTTGCTTAGTTCTAAGTACATGAGTAATAACAAGACGATATAATTGCTTCATGGTATGCACATAGTCCAGCATTATGTTGGACTAAGGCCCAGATGTCCTTCCCATTGCAGGATCAAATCCTAAATGAATTTAACAAGAGCCAGGACAAAATGATTGCATTATCATTTTGATTATAATTTTAACAAAGACAAATATCAACCAAATTAGACAGTATTTAACCCATTTACATAGTGTAAAATCTCCCTTGGAAAAAGTGAGCTAGAAAAAACTTTTCATAAAACTGAAAAAGATACTTCCAGGCAAACCCCTGAAAGATTTGCTATTGTTTTTATTAATTATTTTATTTTATTAATTATTAATTAATTATTTTCATGACCTCAACATTGGGTGATTTCAGACGTTACGGGGGTCCGTTGGCCCCGTACCGAAATCACCAAATTCCTTCCCCGCCGGGATCACCCCGTCACGCCGCAACCGACGTGCCGGGGGGATCCCGGGGGGGATTGGGGAGGGGGCGGGGCCACGTGGCACAATGTGCGGTCGCACAGCCACGCCCCCTCCACGGTCCCCGCTGCCTGCCCTCTGGGGAGACGGGCGGGCGGCGGGGCCAATGTGGCCGCCGCGTCGGGCCGGATTCGCCACAACCCGGGGTCCTGCCGGTGATCCCGGGCCGTGGTGCCCGACTAGACGAGACGCCGGGGTTCACCCCGGCATGGGATTGCATTCGACACGTGGCGGCCTCCAGTCCCGCCGCTTCGGCCGCTCACGTGTCGAATGCAATCCCAAGCCATGGTAACATCTGGGGGGAAACATCCTTTTCCCCCAACAGACGTTACGCGATCACAGCCACCATGCGGAATTGAGCGTGGTTCACTGTGATATCGTAACGTCTGAAATCACCCTAAGATTCCACTAGAAATTGGTTTTGTGTACCAACATATAGTAAATGACATTTCCTTTGTTAAGTAGTTTACAGTTCTTATCTAATGGATGAGCACTAGTGACCTGTAGTAGAAAATGATTTCCCCCTTTTCCTCAGAGATGTACATGGCATGGAACTCTGTAAAATGGCATCGCTTCTTCAAGGTCAGAATTTTCCCATTCCATCCTCTACTTCTGAAAGCATCAGCTTTACAGAATGAGATCCTCTTGAGAGTTTCATATTATAAAACATAAGAAATAATTTTGTGACCCTGTATGTATTATAGCATCATAGAACTAGTGAGTGGGAAGGTACGTTGAGGGTCATCTAGTTCAGCCCCTGGCCCTCAGGCAGTATACCCTATACCAGCACTGGGCTAATGGCAGCTTAGAAGCTTCATGCAGCTCTCGTGCACCTCTGCTGAGGGTCTTGCTAGAAATGACTACTTGGAGTTGTGTCCATGCATCTCACTCAGGAGAGAGAAGCAAGAGAAGCCAAGTTGCCCTGCTGGAGCCTCCAGGGGCCCATGGGAGCAGGGTGCCTTGTGCAACTAATGCTGATGCCCAAACTTGACAGACTGCCTAGGAGCCAGAGCTTTGACGTAAGGGTGTTGGGAGTAGGCCCCTCTGCCTTGTCCCCAGGGTGGGAAAAGACCACAGTTAATGTAAAGGCTTTTGTGGCCCTCTGTGATATAAAAAAATTGGTATGTGGCTCTTGGGTGTGGGGGAACTTTACCCACCACTGCTCTAAACCTAAAGCATCCCTGATAGAGACGCCTATCCGGTCTTCTACATCCAGGGAAGGAGAATCCTTAGGCAGCCTGTTCCACTGCTGAACTTTTCTAACAACTAGGTACCTGTATTTAAAACCACTTCATTCTTGTCCTGTCCTAGAAGCATTGAAGGTTAAGACCAAATGTTTTTTTATTGTTTTTTGTTTGTTTTTATAGCATCCTTTTAAATATTTGGAAGTTCACAACATGTCCCCTCCTTAATCTTCTTTTCTCTGTGCTAAACATGCCCAATTCTGCCAGCCTTTTATCACATGACTTATCTTCTAAATATAGAGACTTATCTTCTCCATGGGACTTCTCCCTTCTCACCTTTAAAGAGCACCTGAAGACTTGTTTGTTCTCCAGGTGCTTTTAGGATCCACTTTTGGTTCCTTTTAATGTGTTTTCTCCTCCCTCTTTACCTTCCCCTTTTAAATTGTTTTTAAATGGATTTGTATTTTAAATGGATTACAATAATTATATTGTAAACTGCTCCAAACATTTTCAGTTTTATGATAACAAAAGTCGTTATTGATTTCATTATTGCCTAGCAGCCTGGCAGGATTTCATTATTGCCTAGCAGCCTGGCAGTCTGCAGGTGTTTTTTGGAGGGAAATGTGGCGAGGGGAGGAGGGAGCAGACATCTCAGATCCAGAAACAGTGTTGAACTCTTGAACTGGGCCTGTGATAGGAGGGGAAGGACCTGATGGATGTAATTGCTGGCCAATGAGCAGCACAAGCAGGTCCGAGGCATTTGAATGGCACCCTGTGATTTCTCAATGTCTCCTGCCTCCCAGAACCAATCAGGGGAACTCTGGGAGAGCGCACTGCAACCCTTTATACTGCAGGGATGGGCTGCTTGACTCTGGTTCTGTGTTAGCTATTGCTCTGTCAAGGTGCATTTGCAGAATTTGCTGGTGCTTGCACTAAAAATCCTCCCATATATATCCCTACTACCTTACCTTTCTAATCCTTATTCCTTACCCTTACATTTACCCTTTTCCTTCCCCTGCCTGTTTCCCCCTGTATCCATATGTCATATGCATCCTGTATAAAAAGCATATATTTTATTGGCAATCTGTGTTTCAACATTTAGGACCAGTTTGTTATAATGTCCTTTTAGCTGTAATCTTGGAGAGAGATATGATCATTCTGTGTCTTAAGGATTACATAGCTAGGCCTGCACAAACATTTCCTGTTGACCAGTTTCAAGGGAAGTAATTCCCTATACAAGGGCTGAGAAAGATGACATCTTGGTCATTGTTAAATCTTATCTCAGATGACAGCTGCCTTTTTAGTATGTATCAGCAGATTGTTTCAACAACTTATTTTGAGGACCCCCATTGTAAGCTTTCTTGACCTGAAGTCATTTAAACTGACTTCTAAGCAAAAACAAACTATAAAGAGGCAAAGGAAAAATTAATTCTTCAGAAAGCTCTCCATTCCCTGGAGTTTTCTCGCCTTCATTATGGCAGTATGGGACACAGGACTGAGTGAATATGAATGAATATTCTTTTGAAACATTTGAGCCAATAATTAAAGCATATGTTATTTTTTATAGATGTTAAGATCTTTTGATTTATAATAGAACTGTTTCTTTGAACAGAAATTTCTTTTTAAATCATGTATTTGGAACTGACTTTCTCTTTTGTACCATGTTGATATTTTTATTTGAATTTAAGTAAACTTATGCTTTATATTATACATTATTTGTCTCATGAACTTGCTTGCAAATTATTGTCATTGCTATACCATACTGGGCTGGTCTAGCTCTTAATGTTTCAATCTCAATGTTTTCACATACAGGAAAATAGTCGCCCTATATCCAGACCAGTTTATGTCAGGCCTGGACCACTAAGCGCATTTTCCACTTGAGGAAACTGAGGCACAAGGCAACACATATATAGAAAGATAGATATAGGTAGTATTGTGTTTGTGTGTGTGTGTGTGTGTGTGTTGTGCAGTGGTTATACCTCTGTCTGTCTGTTTCTGCAAAACTTCATTCTATACAACAAATTGTATAAAGTTCTCTACACTGACATTGTTAACAGTTTATTGTATAAAGTGTATACAATTTCTGTACATGTAAAGGACAATGTTAATGTACTTTGAAAAAAATGTTCGTTGTCAAATTATGATAATTAAAGTTTAATAATGAAAAAAATGTTAAAATGTATTGATAAATATGAATAGGAGTAAGTATTTATGTTACGGAATTAAGTACATCTGTTACTTTTATGTTGATGATGATAAAATACGAAATATTCTTAGAAAATTCTGAAATAATTTCCATGCTTTTTGGTTTTTATGTCTTGTTGCAATGTATGGAGTTGAATGTTTTTTTAATTGTAATTGTAATGAATTTGTATGGTTTTTTTTTGGAGTTTAAGCTAGAGTCAAAATGAATTTGTGAAATTTTTGAAGAGGAAAGTTTTTTGTTTTAAAAACTGTTGTGCATTTAACAGTCTTTAAACTGTAAAGTTTTTGTTTTGGTAACTCAACATATGTGTATGCCAAATACTGGAGATATTTCTCCATCTTTTTTAGTTATTCATTAAGAGAACTTCCTGTTTCTTTCCAAGGTGGTGCTTGTAACACTACTGCATAGTGATCAGTCTAAGTGAATATGTGATTTCTTGCAACAGGTGTGTATTTTCTGAGCAGGTTAAAAAAAAAAAAAGCCAGTGCTAACACTGGACCCTTGGGAAGTCCATTGTGCAAGGTTCACACCTTGCTCAACATGACTTCTTAAATAGAACTTGAAACTGGCAATCAGTGAACATTATCTTAATGAGCCTAAATTGTTTGGTGATACTGTAGTTAGTATGATAGCATCAATGGGACGCAGTTCTACCAGACAGTTTCAGAGGCAGATGGCAGCTCTATAAAGACTGCTGTTGTTTTTAATTTATACTAGAAACCTGTTTCAGTGTCAGGAGAGGTGTTAGGGGCATGCAGCCAATGTAACTGTGTACAGTCACGGCCAGGACCATAAACATTCTTACTGATTGCATGCAGAAGTTGCAGAGTGGGGGAGGGAGAGATGTGCTGATGTTCTGGAAATGGAAAAAAGAAAAGGGACATGGTTTATTTAGGCTCTCCTTCCCCATCCCATCCATCCATGCATAGGCTACAACAGAACCCTCCTTCTTCATCAACAGTGGCAGTAGTGGTCAACTTCATGGCCCTTTGGGGCGGGGGGATAGGGGCAGCAAGTGGAATAGGCTAGAGAACTACAGGGAGGCAGGGAGACTTAGGTAGGTAATAGTTTTATTGTTTAGCCATTGGCCGTAACAAATTCAATACAAACTTAATATTGCCAATAAGCAATGTAACATCATTTAAAATAAGTTAAAATTATAGCTCTTGGGCATCTATAAACTCTAAAATACAGGTGAACAGAAGAAAAAAAGAAAAATAAAAACATAAAATTTGCCTTGCCCTACCCGGGACTTATGGCAGCATCATTTGACCTCTGCATCCAATCTCGATTTTCATTGTGCCCAGTCCCAATGGCACAATAATACAAAATAATCAGCATATTCCTGTACTGCATCAGTTGCTGAGCATTCTTCTGGACTTTCAATTTAACAGTAAAGCCCAATGGACACTCCCTTAATTCTCCAACCTCAGATTGCATTAGCCTATCAAAAAGTCAAATAATTACATCAATCTGGCCTGAATAGCAACAATTGGAGCCCCCTCTGTCCAATGGTGGTACCAGTATCAGCACTTCTAGTCCCTCTCAACCACTTACAGTTAACTTGGATTTCCTGCCATGTTCTGCCAACCAGGCAAATTTTGCCACTGCCCTTGTTATTTCCACATTAGAGTTTGCCAATAAGTAAGACATTTTCCAACTATTGATGTTAATCTGATGGCAACTACAGAACCTCAAATTGAACATAATTTCATTAGATCGCCCTTCCATCACTCTAGAGGGAAACAGTTGCATCCTCATACGGGTAAAGGCAGCCCTAGCCACTGTGTTCTCTATAAATGATAAATAGTCTTCATACATAAACAGAGTTTTGTATTCTGCATATCGCAGAGCAATTAAACAAGCTTTGACTTGGGCCATATTAGCCTGAATAAAAATATAGCTAATTATGCCTTCCAACTGGGGTTTTGCTTTGACCTGAGAGCCACTATCTAACTCAATAATGGACAGGCCATAGGCTTGGATTAAACACTCGGTTTTTTAAACCCATGAAACTTTCCCCTTGAAGGATTTTTGTTCCATCAAGCACAATTTAGGAAGCCGAAGTTCGCTTATATGGAGGAGATGTATCCAGTATCTAAATATAGCTAGTTTTATCTTGTATTCGGCAGAAAAAATGCCAAGCTCAGCCCTCTCCATATTTGAATGGGTGGAGCGCAGAACCCCTAAAACCCTTTTACAGATTTTCAATTGCACTGTTTCAAGCCCCGGAGTATAGGCATGGCCCCAGATTGCAGCCCCATATGTAATCTGTGGGATCAATTTATAATTAACCAGATGGACAAAGGGTTTTAAAAGTTTGCCCCCTGCTGTTCTCCAGAATCTCAAAATTCCATTAGAGGAATGGTCAGCTTTCAGCTTTACTGACTCCAAATGTTTAGTCCAACTAATCAAATAGTGAAATAAAACACCAAGGTATTTATAAGACTTGACTTGATCTTTAAAACTGCAACCCTATTTGCCATTTACTGGGATGAAAATAGTTGGCAAATACCAAAGCCTTTATTCTGGAATAATTTATTTCTAGATGGTTTATTACACAATAGTCCCTCAATGCATCTAATGATTGTCGCATGCCTACTTTTGTAAGCGACAAGAGAACCATATCATCTGCATAAAGTAATGCCGAGATATGCCTCTGACCATTGCAAGGGGGGTGGCATTGTTTACTTGACATAAAACTAACTATGGGTATTGTCAGACGTTACGAGATCACGCTCAACCACAGTCAATACCCTGTGGTGGGGCATGGCCTTGTAAC
>QEPC01009236.1:1826240-1845241 GCA_003113815.1 Sphenodon punctatus
CCCCTCCTCTTCTCTCTTCACTGGCTCCCCCTTCCTGAATGAATCCTGCACAAGCTCCTAGTCTTCACCTATAAAGGTCTTCACAACGTTGCTCCCCCTACCTCTCTGCACTAATTTCCCTCCGTACTCCAGTCCGTAAACTCCGCTCCTCCTCTGTCCCCTCTCTTGTCCTCCCATGTCTTCCCTGCTCCCCTAACCGCCTTCGTTGCTTCTTCCTAGTTGTCCTCCATGCCTGAAACTCCCTCCCTGCCCACATCCGCCTCACCCCCCCTTCGTACCTTCAAATCCCTCCTCAAGACCCACCTCTTCCGCTCTGCCCTCCCCGACTTCTTGCTCCCCTCACCGAACTCCTGCTGATACCCTCCATCCAGTACAATCTGTTACCTAAGGTCTGTGTACTCATATCCTTACCACATGGACCAACCAGTCATCATTCCTGATGTAACTAAGCCAAGCTCGTGCACCTGGGACCTCGCATCCGCGTGAATATTACACTGCTTGTCTCTCCCTCTGTTCCCCTTCCTCCACCCCCCATATCTCAGATTGTAAGCCCTAGGACAGGGACCGTGTCTATTCTATTACTTTGTAAAGCACCAGGTACGTTGCTGGCACTATATAAATGCTTGCTAATAATAATAATATTAATAATATTAATAATTAATTAATAATTACATGGATTTAAGAACAAATAAGGCCAGACCAAACTAATATGATCCAGTTACTAGCTTGGTTGGCAAGAGGAATGCAGTAGACAATTTAGACTTAATAAAGACAAATGCAAAGGGGACATGATGGCAGTTTTCCAAGTATCTAAAAGGATGTCACAAAGAAGATGGTGAACATTTGTTCCCCACTGTCATAGGAGGCAGAACAGGAGGGAATGGGCTTAAATTGCATCAATGTAGATTTCAGTTAAATAGTAGGAAAAATGTCCGAACTGTGAAAAATGATGGGAAATGGAATAAGCTGCCTGTTGTAGAATGTCCTTCCTTGGAAGCTTTCAAAACCCGTCCAGAGAAGCATCTGCCCATGGTGCTGTAGACAGAGATATGGAGTAGGGAGTTAGATTATTTATTTATTTATATCCCGCTCCCTCCAACCAAATGGCAGCTTGGGGCAGCTCAGAAATACAATTAAAACATTCCAAAATATAAAAAAGGGGTTTCCTTAAACAATATAAAACAAACCATAAAGGAAGTCAAATCACCGGAAAACACCCCTCCCCCACACCCTTAACACACACACCCTCCCCAAAAGCCGTGACAAACAGCCAGGTCTTACAGGCCTGACGAAAGGCCAACAGGCTGGGAACTAGGCGAACTTCCTCTAGGAGGGAGTTTCACAACCGCAGTGCAACCACCAAGAACGCCCTCTCCATCACGCCCCCCCGGTTCACACAGGGGTCCTCCCAGAAGGCGTACCTGACATATCGCAGAGGTCACTCCCAGGCCTGGGGATTGAGGTGGTCACTCAGGTAAGAGGGGCCCGGACTGTGTATGGCTTTAAAGGTCAAAACCAGAACCTTGAATCAGGCCTGGAATGCTATAGGCAGCCAGTGCAGAGCCCGGAGCACTGGTGTAATATGCTCCCTACGGCCCATCCCTATCAGGAGGTGGGCCTCCACATTCTGCACCAGTTGCAGATTCTGAGTCATCACCAAAGGCATCCCCACATAGAGTGCTTTGCAGTAATCTAGTCTTGAGGTGATGAATGCATGGATGAAGGTGACCAGGTTGGAGTTTGAAGCATATGGCTGGATCCTATGCACAAGATGTAATTGGCAAAAGACTCCCTTTGCCACCGCCTCCACCTGACCCAAGCAAAAGCCAGGGTCCAACAGAACCCCCAAACTCTGCACCTGCAGGGCCAGCAGGGGGCAGATCCCCTCCACAAGGGGAGACCTCATCTCCGCCGCCCTATCCACCAACATCACCTCTGTCTTACCTGGGTTCAACCTCAATCTACTCAGCCTCATCCAGTCACTCACTGCTGACAAGCACGGGGTGAGCACCGAGACTGCAGGACCTGGATCCATTGAAAAAGAGAGGTGCAGCTGGGTTTCATCAGCTTACTGATGGCAATGCATACCAAACCATCTCACGACCTCACCCAGGAGTTGCATATATGTCACAGAGGAACACGGGCCTACATGTAGACTACAAGTCTGGTAAATATAAAGCAAAAGGTTCCACATGTATGTAATGTTACAATTGAGAACTGTAAAACCCAAATCAGAGTGGTGACACGTGACCAACCTCCAGGAAATGGAAAGACAGTTTTGTTGATTGCCCCAGATGGGGGTGAGGGGAGCAGACAAGGTGGTCAGAGACATGTCTATGCTAATGCAGGCAGTCATTGCCTATGTGCAGAGACAGAGAAAGCTGATAACGAGAACAAAGGGAATTCTAGAAGCCTCAAGAAGATACGAGGAGTTTCCTCCTGAGGATATATGGAGTTGTACCCCAGAGGGGGCAGTGGCTATCAAGGAATATCAGGAACTCACTCACCATCTTGCAGCCAGCAAGGCTTGGAAAAGACATGAACTGAGAGACAGGTCTTTGCTCTCTAGCAACTCTAAGTCTGGAGACTCAGTTGCTTACATCAAGGGCTGAGGGGAACTTATGAACCTTTGTAGGGTAAGATGCTTATTTAGGAACTCAACCAGTATAGATCAGGAATGCGTTATATTTACCTTTGATTTGTATCAACAATCTTGCTTATGTAATCAATAAACTTACTTCTTATTTCTATGAAGAAGTGTTTGTGTCTAACATTGGAACACAAGTGAGCAACAAGAGTTCTCAAGCTCTTGCAAACCCAGAGACTAAAAAGTCTGTAAACGGGAAGGATCGGGCCCTTGAGTGACAAAGGGGTTGTCCCTGTGGCAGGCTTGAATCAGCCAGAGTGAGAAAACTGGTTCAAGTGGGCTGTGCGTGAGGGAAACTGAGTCACTCAAACCTGGTAAAGTGGGTGCAGACCTCCAACCCATGACAATATAGATGTTAAATAACAATGGAGATGGGATTGAACCTTGCGGTATGCCACAAGCAAGATCCCGGGGGCTAGATGTTTCTTCCCCCAGTACCACCCGCTGGCTTGTCCCCAAGAGGAATAATCAGAAACATCCTAAGACAGTCCCTCCCACCCCCACGGGTCCGCAACTGTCTCAAAAGCAACCCATGGTCCACCATATCAAACGCTGCCGAGAGATCCAATAGGACCAGAAATGTTGATTGTCTTGAATCCATCTCTCAGCGGAGGTTGTCTACTAAGGCCACCAATGCAGTCTCGGTGCCATATTCTGGAAGAAAACCTGATTGAAAAGGGTCCAGAAAGCTGATGCTGTCCCTGGAGTTGCTGGGCCACCACCCATTCAATAACTAAAAGGGAATGTTAGAGACAGGCCAATAGCTAGTGAGTGAGTCAACATCAAATAATGGTTTTTTGAGCAGAAGCCGCACCACTGCCTCCTTGAGGCAGTTTGGCACCCTGTCCTCTCGAAGGGAGGCGATCACTTCCACCAGCACAGGTCCCAAAGTCTCCCTGGAGGCTTTCATCAACCAGGATGGGCAAAGATCTAATTCACAAAAGGTGGCCCTAACAGAACCCCCTCAACATTGGCTGGTGTTACTTCCTGAAACTGATCTCACAAAGATGGACCAGATGGGGCATCCATAACCCTCAGCTCTCCTCCTTCTGCATCAATCCCAGCCTCAAAATTGTGCTGGATACGAGCGATCTTATCTGCGAAGTAGTTTACAAACTCCTCACAGTGGGATTGGGAAACCTCCCCCTCCAGGTGGAGGGAGGCCAGACTGACCAGCCCCCTCACCACCCAGAAAAGCTCCACTGGACGTGACTTCGCAGCAGCTATGAGGGCGGCAAAGAATTCCTTCTTGCCATCCTCACAGCCACAGCATAGAACCTCAAATGGGTCTGATGCTGTAGCCGATCGAATTCAGCACGAGAGTGCTGCCAGCATTGTTCTAACCACCATCCTTCCCGCTTCAGACACCACAGCTCATCAGTAAACCAAGGAGTTCTACGGTGATGAAGCAGCAGGAGCAGACGCCTTGGAGTCACTTGGTCAATGATCTCACCCAACAAGGTGTTCCAGGCTAGAACAAAGTCATCAACCGAGCGCCCTTGAAGGTCTAAGGACACTTCCCCCAGGGCTTCCTGGAACTACTGTGGTTCCATCAGCCTCCGGGGGTGGACCAACCTAATAAGTCTCACCTCTTTATGGGGACTGCCAGGCGCTAGGAGCCTGGTCTGCAGGAGGTAATAATCCATCCATGACCAGGGCATAGAACTCACTTCCCCCACTACCGGATTACCAGGCCAGGACAGAACACCAGGTTGAGCACATGCCTCCCCCCCCCCAATATGTAGGGCCACTAACCGTCTGGGACAGGCCCATTGTTACCATGGCAGCCATGAACTCACTCTCTGCTCCCACAAGACCAGTGCCGGTGTGAATGTTGATATCCCCCAGGACCACAGTCCTCAGGGAGCATAACACCACCCCCAACACCAACTCCGCTAGAGAGGAGAGGGATGCTGCTGGGCAGGAAGGAGCACACTACACCAGCAGCACCCAATTCTATGCCTGGCTAACTCAAACACAATGTGAAGGGCCTCAATCCCTAGGATTAACTGCACCGGATGCCTCCTAGCAGTCCAAGACTCCTTAAAAACCATAGCTACACTGCCCCCCCCATCCCCCAAGCCAGGTATGGTGTTGCACGGAATACCCCGCTGGAACAAGGTCTGCCAAAATTGGACCTGCCTCTCCAGCCAGCCAGGTCTCCATGAAACATGGGAAGTCCGCAGTCCGATCTATGATCATATCCAGGATCACTGGCGTCTTATTTACTACAGACTTCACATTCAACAGCAGCACCAGTTCAAGGGACCTTAGACCTTGATCCATTCCCCCACCTGAGGGGGAGAGCTGACCCTGGGGACAGGCACCAAACACCTCGGCCCCCGGGTCTTCCAATACAATCATCCCCCTAGACCATATCTCCCTCACCCTACAATGATCCCTATGGCTGCTCCCATCCTATCCGCTCTAACCCAGTCCCAGCCATAGGCTGCTGTGTCCAGACCCTTGGAGAGACCCTCCCTCCCCAACCCCCACAGAACCATCCCCCCAGTCCCCACCACATGCTGCCACCAAGTGGTCCCTTTCAGGAGCAACCTGTCCAGGACCCACCCCTCTCCCTAACCCGATTTCCATTTCCCTCAGGGGTGGAAAACCCAGCTCTCACAGTCATTTCCCAACCCCCCAGTTGTCTCCTACCTCCCAACCACCAACTCCAGGTAACCCCTGTCCAATTAAACAACCCCTTAGCCCCTCCTCATGCCCCACCAAAGGGCCATGCCTTTGACGCATGCCCGAGGTAAGGAAAGCCCTCCCAGGCTGACAGTCCTGGCTGGCCCCACCTCCACATTCCTTGAAGGGAGGGGGCCCCGTTCTTTCTGCCTCCAGGGTATCTAGGGGCCCGGCCTGGCAGCAGCATGGACGGAGGCAACAACAATGGTAAAAACAGCCTCCCACCCCCAACACACTGCCACAAGCCCTGCTACTGTTCAGCCCTTGTAGGGGCTGTCCCACCTGGAAACCACTATGTGGATTCCAGGCCCTGCCCCCTCTGCCTCTGCCACTGGGAGAAGGGAGCGAGGATGAAGATGTATGTCTCCAGCTGCCACCACCACAACTGCCTGCCAACAGCCTGCCAACAGGACTTCGCCCTTTGGTGGTGCCCTTCAGCCGCCGCCCAGAGGGCACCGCCCACTGGGCAGCAGCACTCTCTTATGGTGGTTACCTGGGAGGTGGAGCAAAGCAGAACTACAGGTGTAGGAGGGGTCCAAGCAACCCAGGCCTTGATGATCCTTGAGATTCCGTCCGACCCTAAAATTCTATGATTTTGTGATCATTAAAACATGCTATATAATATAATGATTATATATTAAATTATCTAAATTCTAATCCCAATGTTTTGTGTTTTTATCTGTATGGAGTATGAGGCCTTGGTCAATAAGTCTGAAATCCATTAATCACTTATTCCAGGCTAAGTTAGTTTGTGGATTTGGCCTGGGAGTAAAAAGGCCACAAAATCATTAGCACTAATCAAATGATGTGAGCTTAAAATTCTGTGTGTGTGTATTAAGGGTGTGCAGTTGGTTTTCATTTTTTAAAATTACTAAAATTAATGAATCCCCACTCGTTTTAGTAATTAAACTACAAAAACGGATGAAGAGGCAAATGGGTGTTTTGCTTTCATCCATTTTTGTTTTTAAAAAATAAAATACACCCCCCCGCAAACCCCTAAACATGTGAAAAATGGCCGCAGCAGCTGTTCTATGTGTGCACAGTGATAATTGGGGGGGTGGGGTGTAAAATTATTGTTGAATTAAGAAAATGAAAAATCAAACAAACTTATTTATGAGAAAAACCCGAATAAGGTTTTTTTAAAATAAACTAAAATGGTAGGGTGCCTTCTGCACGCCCCTGTTGTGTATATAAAAGCACATTGACATATGGTATGTACATATCCATTCCAACACAGCAACTTTTTCTTTTATTGGTCCCTCATCCAAAACAAAAACGCAGTATCTTTAGCATGTCCTAATAATGTGAATGTTGCTGCTGTTCCACTGTTGTTTATGTTGCATGTTTTTTATTTAACTGATTCCATTTAATCATGTAGTGAAGTGTTTCCTGCTACAATGCAATAGAGTTTCACATCTCACTGTGAACCTTCTGTCTTTTAAAAAAATGTATTTAAATGTTCCCAAAGAGTTAAACTAGTTCAGTTTGTTCTAAACCCTCTACATTTGTCCAGGGCATGTTTCAGGGGGCTTGTCAATTTTAATTAGAAATGGCACAATGATTGTGCACAATGTAGCAGATTATCAGAGCTACTTGTTAAATTATTAAAGGCTGGCTAAACTTCAGAATGAAGTTAGTGTCCAAATTAGCAAATTTGATAGTTTATGCTCACAAAAATAATTGTTTTTCCATCTCGTCTTCTTCTTCTTCTCTCCCCCCCAACACACAAACACACACATACTGGTAAATCTCCAGCTAATTCCTGAGAATTAAATCTGACTTCATAACAATACAATTTAGCGAAATGCCATGCCCTTTCAAATGTCTTATTATCTTTTTTTGACAGTTTTTACTTTTATATCCTATTCACAAATTCCCTTTGCTGCACTATACCACACCTTTCCTCAGAAGGTTATATATCATGGAACACTGAAAACTGATACTGAACTAAAGAAAAAACACCTATTGTCCCTCATAGAAAACATGCAACACCCAAATCTTATGGAAGACTGTGGGTGACTTTAGACATAACGTCAACGGGTGTCTGGATGTGTGTTTTGGATGCACAACCCAAAGGAACCAGACAGATACATAGATACTTTAACATGGGCGTTGGCCACAACTTCATTAAACAACAGTAAACAGATACCCAGATGAAGGCATAAAACCTGTGATATATAACAGCGGGATATATATATATATATATATAAAACAGCCGGGGTCCTCCGCTACCCCCCAGCTACCCCCCAGCCCCTACCACCTCCCAATTTGGGCAAATGGGGGGAGGTGCCTTGCAGCCCCTACTCTTAAAGAGCTCTGCCCCAGTGTGGTCCCTGAGCTGTTATCCACCACAAAAAAGGGGGTGCAGAGTTGCCTCTCAGCCCCTTTAACCCACACAGGTATACTCCAGGCACTGCTTAAGACCCTCTGCCAGATCTGTTAACCAAATATGGTTGACCTCCTTTGACAAGTGGACCCCATTATTCAGAAAGAGGCCTGGGTCTCAGGAGGAAATCTGCATGTGGTGGATCACAAACCCGTCAATGTTGCTCATTGAGCCCCAAATGGCCCTATTGACCTTCCTCTTTGCCTTCTCGACCTTTCCCGGGTTTGAGGCAAAACACCAGTTTCTGCACTCGAGCATGTCAGACCACCCAATAGATGTGCTGGGTCAAGTAGCATGAAGCAGGGTCAAAGTGGCATAAATGTGGGCCATAAGCTGGAAAGCCGGTTCTAGGCCAAGGTCATTCTCGCCAAGGTGAATGATGAGAGCATCCAGTGTGTGTGTGTGCTGCCAGATGCCCTCCTCAGTAATCTGATCCAACGTATGCCACCAATCCTGATCCAGGTTAACTCAGCCCTTGGGTAAAGCTTGAGATGCCGGCCCTGGGCAAAAGAGGCCATGTGCATGTCTGCCCGCCAAACAATACTATGAACATATATCCAAACCATAACCGGTCTCCCGTAGCCTGCAGAAAACACACAAGGTTGGTGAGGTAATGCAACTGGGGGAAACCCGGCAAGCAGACCGACGCAACACCCTGCTCCATGGGTCTAATGTATGTCCGGTATGAGTTGGACCTCCACCTCCCCAACTCCCAAATCTTGGAGGCCAGAATCCCCACCACTGATGTAGTAGAGGCAGCCTCTATGTGGAACGAGTGAGAGCTGAATGCCATGGACTCAAGACCCAGTCTGCACAGGCATCTCCAGAAGACGGCCATAAACTGAAACTTAGTCAAAAAGGTGCCATCTGCATGCATGAATAAAGGTCTAGGCCTGTTTGGCCTCAAGATCATAAAAGTACCAAGGGCAACCACTGGACAGATAGATCCAGGCCTCCCAAGCTGGTCCATTTTGGACTGGCAGATTAGAATGTTAACAACCCCGATCTCCAGGATGATATCCCTAACATCTAAAATGCACCCCGAATGGTCGAGCTTAGAAGCGGCTTCCAGGTCGCTTATACGCAGTGTTGCAAAAAAACAGGACCTCGTCGCTCCCAGAGCACACTGCCTGCAGCACCCTAGAGACCTACGCCAGAAGGTTTATGGAAACTGGCAGACGCCTGTCAGGCCTATGACTGCCCCCCCTCCAGAGCCCTCTTCAACCTGAAATCAGCACATGGATCAACAAACCCATTAGCTTTACTAGAAAAGGTTATGGCTGCCAGTTGGTTCCTAATTGTCCTCATCACCAACCCCTTATGATGAAGTTCCACTGCAAAAAGCTTCACAAAATCAGGAGGGATAGGCCATCGTCCCCCAATGCCATGCTCAGCTAGATACTCCCTGAAGTTTTCAAAGCTCCTCTGGTAGTTATGCCAAGTTCCCACAGCCACCAATGCCCTCACTTCATTTTCTAAGAGCCTGTCCCCAGAGCCCACAGGGCCTTGGGCATCACCTCTGGTTCTAGGCAGGTTCCAGAAGCCAAAGAATGGAATCTCTCTATCAGACAACGAGAGAGAGAGCATCTGCAATTTCATTCTGCACACCTGGTACATTTATTATTATTATTATTATTTATTATTATTTTATTTTATTTATATGCATTTATATAGCACCAGCGATGTACCTGGCGCTTTACAGAAAATAAGATAGATACGTTCCCTGCCCGAGAGCTTACAATCTAAAGATAAAACAGAAGATAATAAAAATCCCTGAAGATAAATCATCTTTACATGTACATGAAGTGTAGGCTGAAGATGCTTGGTGGGTAGATGTGTTTAATATAGCAGTAAAAGGCCTAAAAATTTAAAGCAGAAGACTCTGACAAGTGTCTGTATAGCCCAATACCCCAAATGTCAGTTGTCAAATCCCCACTGTAAGCTAACCAGTCACACAAAGACATTGGTTAATTTACAGGAAAAACAAGTATTACACAAAACTAAGAGCATTTTTTTAAATGCAGAATTGGAAACGGACAAACTTGATGTCAAAATTCTGAATTCCAAATAATGGGCTTGTTTATAACTGTGTTTTCTTTTCAGTAAAAAGATCATGAGCTGTGAAGCATATATTCAGCTCCAGGCACCGTAACACAAGCCACCTGACAAGGAACATGATCCTGGGAGATTTGGCTTACTGGCTATTTACCACATGCATTACTGCCTGGTTATCTGTCCAGAATCTAACATGGTAATTCCTCATCTCTGTCCCCTCATCTCCATCCAAAACTGCTGATAGGGTCATCCACCCTATCAGCTTCGACCATGTGCAGCCCTTCGTCTCTTTGCTTCACTGGCTTCCCCTTCCTGAACGAATCCTGCACAAGCTCCTAGTCGTCACCTATAAAGCTCTTCACAACATCGCTCCCCCTTACCTCTCTACACTTATCGCCCTCCATACTCCAGCCCGTGCACTTTGCTCCTCCTCTGTCCCTTCTCTCATCCTTCCACGCCTTCCCTGCTCCCCTAAGCGCCTTCGTCCCTTCTCACTTGCTGCCCCCCATGCCTGGAACTCCCTTCCTGTCCACATCTGCCTTTCCCCCTCCCTTCATACCTTCAAATCTCTCCTTAAAACTCACCTCTTTCACTCTGATCTGTCTGACTTTTTATCCTGCTGAGCCACTATTTCCTATACCTACGGTCTGTTTACCCTAATCCTTGCCACATGGACCTGCCTGCTGTCATTCTCATCGTAACCAAGCCAAGTACGTGCACCTGAGACCTCGCATTTTCATGAATGTTAGACCCCTTGTCTCTCCCTCTGCTCCCCTTCCTATGTCTCTCCCCCAGCTCCTGTCCCTCAGATTGTCACGCATCGCATTTTAATTTCTATCCCGCCTCTCTCCGAAGACTCGAGGCAGCGTACAACATCATAAACACATTTCTGGGATTCATTCCCACACAGGGGACCCAGCATACACAATATAAACAATATCATATCATAGATATGAAAAACAACCCCCAACTAATATCTACTCTGACCATGCCTACACATCAGGCAAATGGTCCCATCGCACCCACTACCTATACCCTGATGCCACTAGGGTATATAGCTGACTCCACCCTTCTCTCACCGGAGGAGAGTCAGCCGTCTCCACTTTCTCTTCCATACAATACCCTCTTCAATACAACAAAGAAGCCCACCTTGATCCCACACAAGCCAAGGCAGACCCCTGAAACAATATTAAACAATCAAACATTGATTAATAAACAGTTCCCCATACCCCAACCACTCCAACCACTCCCTCCCACCTGATCACAAGAATCAAACCCCTCCATCCCCGACTGGCCCCAAAGGGACGCACCCTTTGGCTGCGGCCCTTCGGCTCGCGGACACCGGCCTAGTGGTCGCCGGCGCATTGCCTTTGAGGCAGCTGGGGTGTGTGTGTGTCCCGATGGGAGGGGGGTGCAAGCAGCTGTAGCCACTTACAAGGTCTTTCTTTCCCCACAGGTGTTCTTCTCCAGCCGGTGACCCTGCCCGGAGCCCGCTCTGCAGCTGCCGCCAAGGATGGTAAGTACAGCAACAGCAACAGGGATTGTAAGCCCTAGGGGCACCGACCATGTCTATTTTATTACTTTGTAAAGTGCCGGGTACACTGCTAGGGCTATATAAATGTTTGTTAATAATAATAATAATAATTAATAATCCCTGAATTCATCACCCCAAAGTGAAACAGCCACAAGAATGGGAAAGAACTCCAAGAAAGTGATGTCCCCCAGAACACCCAACTCCCCCAAAGTGGTGAGCCATCATTGGGCATGCCAGTGACCTCTGAAAAAGACCCCGAAGTCAGTCCCCCCAGCAGCATCAGACACTATCTGCTTGTCAGCCAATAGGAGGTGCACGTCCATCCAGAGCAAGACTCTATTATACTTTTTCAGGAAAACCTGCCAAACTCTCAGATCCTCTCACATCCTCTTATTGACCCTAATATGATGATGTGGTGAACTAGTACCAGCTGTGGCTCTAGCCAGTCATGCACAGAAGGCCCTACCTGGTGCCACAACCTTACATGCAAAGTTAAGATGACCTAGCAGCTTCTGAAAATCCCTACGGGTGTTTTTTCCCCTTAATATGAATTCCCCCACCAACTGACAAAGTCCCGACAGTTTGTCCGATGGGAGGCTAGTTGTGCAGGCCATGGTGTCAATTTCAATGCCCAGGAATGCCATTTTAAAAAATCATGCAAATATTTTGATATGGATAGGAGCCCATTTCTGACTTTGACCACCCATTCTAACAGGGAGCTGAACCTTTCAAAACCCACACATGATATAGCGCAATCCATGAGCAGGGCTTTATTGTAAAAATATTGTCCCTGAAACGTGAAACCCAGTAAATGAAAACACTTAGGGGACACTGGGAGCAACCAGAAAGCCAACAATGTCACACTTTCCCAGCAAGGATCCACAGTCGCATGCTCTGGACATAAGCACCACAGAGTCAAAGGATGTATATTGCACTGAGCACAGCTCAGGAGCAATACTATCATTCACTGACCCACTCCTGGGATATGAGAGGTGATGTATCAGCCTATACTCACCAGGAGCCTTCTTGGGAACTATACCCAATGGCGAGCACTGCATCACCAGGAAAGGAGGGGAGTCAAATGGACCTGCCACCCTCCTTGCTGAAATGTCCTTTTGTATTTGGTGGATGATTTCCACTATGAGAAGGATCCGGGGTTGTTCGACCCTATTGGTCCTGTTAGATCTTTCTGCAGCATTTGATACTGTTGACCATGAGATGTTGGTGGCTCACCTGAAGGACAGTGCGGGGGTGGCAACGATGGTTCTTGAATGGTTCCGCTCATTCCTGACCAGGAGAACTCAGTGGGTGGTGCTCGGTGACTGTTTTTCATTCTACGGAGACCGTTTGTGTGGGGTTCCGCAGAGTTCTGTTTTGTCCCCTCTCCTGTTCAACGTGTATATGCAGCCATTCGGCAAGGTGATCAGAGGGTTCGGAGTGAGGTGTCATCAGTATTCAGATGACACCCAACTGCATCTCTCATTTTCGACCGACCCAAGCCTGGCTGTCTCTGTGCTTACCCGGTGTTTGGCAGCTATGGGGGATTGGATGAGGGCTAACTGACTGCAACTGAAATCTGAAAAGACAGAGGTGATGTTAGTGGGTAAGTCGGTGGAAGTAACAGCTCCTTCAGTTGATGGGATCTGTCCTCCGCTGACTTTCCAGGTATGGAACCTAGGGGTGCTCCTCGACGTGCAGATCCACCTGGATTTCCAGGTGGAGGCTGTCGCGAGGAGTGCCTTCTGCCAGTTACATCTGGTGCGGCGGTTTCGGCTGTTGGTTTCAGTTCCTGACCTGGCGATGATCATCCATGCTTTTATTACCTCTCGGTGAACCTACTGTAATGTGCTCTACATGGGACTACCTATGGTGACGGCTCGGAAGCTGCAGCTAGTGCAGAATGCGGCAGCCTGGCTCTTGGTAGGACTGGGCCTCTGGGAGCACATTACACCAGTGCTCCAATCTCTGCACTGGCTGCCAATAGTCTTCCGGGCTCGATTCAAAGTGTTGATTTTGATCTACAAAGCCTTACACGGCCTGTACCCTGCCTATTTGTGAGATTGCCTCACTCCCCAGGTTCTGGACTGGCCACTGCGGTCATCCAGGGGTGCCGTTCTGGAGGTCCCCTGGGTTTCCCGGGGGGGCACGCAGAATAGGGCATTCTTGGTAACCGTGCCGTGCCGTGCCTTTGGAACTCCTGCCCGGTGGGGGCCCGTCTGGCCCTGGACCTCCCAGCTTTTCGCAGGAACTGTAAGACCTGGCTGTTCCATCAGGCTTTTGGTGAGGGAGAGGGGTAAGGGTGGGTAGGGGGTGGGGAGACTGGTGAGGGTTGGGGTGGGTGTTTGTTTCTTTTTTACTATTGTTGTTGTTGTTACCATTGTTGTATGATGTTTTAATTTGTTTTATGATATTTTATATTTGTATTTGTATTGGTGTTGTTAGCTGCCCTGGGCTGCCTGTGGCAGGAGGGGTGGGGTATAAAATTCTTAAAATAAATAAATAAATATTTTTTGCGTAACATTTTCTTCCAAACCCCTAATGGACTTCAGGTTCCTAGCATGTTAGTCCACCCTAGCCCCCCTTCATAGGGAATGGGGAAATCCTCAGAAAACCCTACCCAGAGATAAGTTGCATCCTCCCGGTTAGGGTAGCACTGAAGGAGGGAGGCAAGAGGGGATAGTTTAATTGGACTGTTGGCCAGGTGAGGGTCCTGCACCCCTGCCTCCCTGCCTGGGTGGACCCTGTTTATCCTGTCTGAACTTACCCTGAGGTCCCTTGTGCTTACCAGTGTCAAACCTCCTCTTGGGGCAGGAAAAGGAAGCATGCCCACTCCCACATTAGCTGCAGGCATGGAGAAATCTACATCGCAACCGCAAGCAGTCACCTCTGTTGAATGCAAAGCAGACAGGCTTTGCCTGTGCCTGTTTCTGAGGCCCCGGCAGCAGAATCCCACTGACCATGCAAACCCCCACCACTGGCCTCTGGGGGACCATAATTTGGGAGTGTGAATTGTACTCCACTAAATCCCAACATGCATGAAGGTTGGATGCCACCATGCGCCTAAACCGCTCATCGTACTCTAGCCACACCGTTCCCCCCAAAGTGAGGTAGGCTTTTTGAATTATAGCTGCATACTGGGACAGCTACCAGGCCTGTACTGTGAACCTGTATGACACTACCCCCATAAATATGAGCCAAGCCCCCAACCAATTGTCCCAAGTTTTGGGGACATACGGCCTTCTCTGCTTTTGTTTATCCCATTTTCCCCCACCTATGTCATCATCCTTGGGTACCTCCCCGTGTATCAGCATAATATGTTGATAAACTCACCCCTCCAAATCCTTTCCCTTGTTTGTGCTAAGTGCACCCCCGGCAGAGAAAAAGGTGTGGCAAAGCTGAGCATGAATGGGTTAATACCCTGGATACCCCCAGTCATCTGAACCTCAGCCTACACTGCTCCCATGTTCCAGATAAGCAGAGCTACATCAGCGCAGATTGACAGCGTTGCTGTCTTTTCCCAGTACCAAAGGGGACCCTTATCGCCCGCCCCCCCGAGCAGGTGGTGTTGCCCTGCATTCTGGGGTTGGGGGTGCAACAGCCTGTGCAGCTATCATGCCCCCAACTCCATTACCTTGTCCTGAAACTGGTGACACATCATAGTCTGCTCCAGGTCTGGGCAGTGTAGCTGAAGGCTGGACTGCCTCGCTTGCCATCACATCCATTTGCAGCAGTCCTGGTATACCTAGTACTGGGGTTCTTTGTGCCACCTTCGCAGGGCTGAAAGTGCCTTCCATGGACCACGTAATGGGCCCTGTCCCCGCAACCCTAGGGTGCTTAGGGTCTGGTACCAGAACACCGTCGGTGCCCCCCTGCCCCGAATGAGGGACCTGAACACTACGCAGGATAATAGCCAGTATAGAAGAGACGTCCTCCATAGCAAAGTGGGACTCTCTCTCCACCCCCCACTCCACCGCTGTGCTGATGTGGTGGATGGGACTGAGAGGGAATCCGTCACTGGCACCCCGGCAGCCCAGGCACCCCTGCTGTCTTGCGGCACCTGGGTCCCCACAGCATGAGCACCCCTGCTGCCCATGCCCTGCTTATGCTTGTTTCTGTTGGCCATGACACCTGCTCCAAAATAGAGAAGAAACCAAGGTTAAACAATCCATCAGCAACTAGGAGTGCCAGCGGCACCTCACATCCCAGATCGCACAGTGAGTTCCTGGCTAAGGCAACACCTGTGGGCTGGCACATCCTGACTTTTAATTTTATTTATTTATTTATTAACCCCATAAGCAATGTGTGGCTTCAACTGTAGGCCCTGGGAATTTTGCATCAGTGTTTTTTTGGGTTTTTAAAAAACTTAACAGCAGCACTGTACCTCTCCCTGAAACGTTTTCCCCCATCCAGTGGTGGGT
This sequence comes from Sphenodon punctatus, assembly GCA_003113815.1. NCBI lineage: Eukaryota > Metazoa > Chordata > Lepidosauria > Sphenodontia > Sphenodontidae > Sphenodon > Sphenodon punctatus. The sequence continues at coordinate 1,841,972 of QEPC01009236.1, forward strand.
TTTTTTTGTTTTGTTTTTTAACAGACCCCCCTGGGACACTTCCCCCCGATGGAAACCTTGGCAGGAGCACTGCTCCACTCCCACCCCACCCCAACCCTGAACAGACGAGAATGGGGGGGGAGCATTTTATCTGCCATCCACCCACCCATGGCCGGAGTTCGCTCCACTCTCTCATTCTCCCCCATATGGGTTCGGGGCCCCAGGGGGGGCATGTAAGCTGTGGCTCCCCACACACACAGCTGTTTCACTGGACCTTTGGAGAAGGAGATGGGTAGGGTGGGATAGGTTAAGGGAGGGGGGGATTGGTGCTGCCCTTTTAGTATAATTTTAGTATTTTTAATGAATTTTGAATTGTTGATGGGAGAAGTGAGCTGCCCCGAGCTGCTCTGTGAGCAGGTTGCGGGATAAAACTGAAATAAATAAATAAATAAATAAATAACAGAATCGATAACACGTTAACAATATTGGTAACTCAGAATATTTGATAGCCTGTTGAGAACTAAATTGCACACCAATTGGTATACTAAATTAGCAGGTTGAGTTGGGTACCATTTTTTTTATGAGTATGCCCATTTCTGAGGGTACTTCTTTCAACTCTAGTCACACTTCCAGATTCTTGGCCAAACAGCTGAATAATGTACAGTTAGCAGTCCGTGTGACTTGCCAGGGGAAATCAGCTACCTAAGCACTTCTACACTAAATACTCTTAGGGATGTGACAAAAGGAGAAGAGAAAATTTAATTCCCACATCACTCTATTTTAGACCCAGCCAGTCTATGGATTATGTGGTCTGCACCCTAGGGGCACAATAAACACATCCTGAAGATTTGTCAAACTAGATACATGGTAGGATACATCTTCACTCTGTGCAAAGATGTAATCACTTCACATCTATCACTTGCTCAGTGACCAAGTGGTTTGCTGAGGTCAAATGGTTTCAGTATATTTGAAAGGTGATTTACTAGAAACTGTATTGGTTCAGTTTTTATTTTTCAAATTTAACACCCAGAGCAGTACAGTAATAGTTGTGGCACTGCCAAGTACTACTCTCACTTCTATGGCCCTTTTCACATGAGCCACGGTGGGTGGGGGGATGGGTTTGCACTGGCGGTAGGTTGAGGTGGGTGTGTGTCCATTCCCTTCTCCACCCACCTCCTCACATCCCCATGCATGAAGCAACTGGCATTGGTGTGCCTTGCTCCGTGCGTGGTTGATAGGTGGAGGTGGGTGGACATGGGTGGAGCATGGGAGTGTGCACGCACCCCCACCCACCACAAGCAGTATTCCGATGGATGCCCCCACCACCACATTACCTGTCCACCGAGGTGTTTGCACAGGCATCCCCCATCTGCACACATGTGCGGGGGCGGGCACCTTTGTGAAAAGGGCCTATGTTCCCCTAAACGTTCAGTGTCCTTAAGTAAAGCCTCTGATTGCAAAACAAACCTTCAAAATGATCATTTTACTTTTAAACTTCCTTCTTTAAAGACCTAAATTGAAATTAAAATCTTTGCAGAGTACTTTGCAGAGTATAAGCAGCAATAAATTCACTAGATGTATTGTAAAATAGCCACCAATCATTTTCTTCATAATATCACCTTTCATTTTTTATGCAATGACAAGAAAGTGGCTTTCACACTTGATCGGTGACTTGACAAAATAAAAAAGTAAAGACTATTTTCTGGACTGCTCCATCTTCTTTGTGTGGTTTCACTGCTACAAAGCATTCATAAAGTTAACAAGTATATATTTCAGGGGATCCAGTCCATGATCCTGGCCAGTTATATGGATCCAGTTGGTGACTATATCCCAACTAGTTCATGCCAGGTTGTGTTGGACTGAGGGGTAAGGGGAAGACTGGAGAGGAGATAACCAAGAGTGGGCTAAATCTGGGTTGTGCAATGAGGATAAAGTTTCCTGCATTTCTAAAGCTCCCGTTAGACACAGCACTGGTGACAAAGATATCCAAGAACCTTAGTACAACAAAATAAATAAACAGCAAATGAACAACAAAAGGGAAAGGGTCTTAATAACCATGAAGGTGGCATGCTTTATCCCCCTGAGACCCGCTTTGGCCTGTGAGCCACCATCATGTTTGTTTATGCCCTGCCAGATGTTTGCCTGGGATTGCTCTCAGGCATGTTAGCGTTGACCCCAGGTTATGATCCCGGAGATCTCCAGGGTCACATTCCAGGCTACCGTCTGCTTGATTGGCACAGCAGCCACAAACCCGGTCAAGATTGGGTCCATCATGGTTCGCTATCATGGTTGGCCACCAGGACTTCCTGTCATGAAGAGGGGGCAGGGTGCTGGGTGTAGTATGGGAGCGAGGCTAACCGGCCACACATTTGTATATCTCCCTGCCCTCCCCAGTGGCCCAGCTGCTGGCATGTTCATTAGATGGACAGATGCACCCAGTATAAATTGTGTTGCTGGCGAGTTCCCGGGTCAGGTTGTAATGGTGGCACTCTTCCGTCACTTCTGTTAACACACACACAGAGATGAACAACACCAGGTTTTTTCTTTTTCCCTTTTACAATCCTGCAATTTCTCCAATTTATATTGCACTTAGTCTCAGCATCAGGAATGGCATAAGTATTTTTGCCACCTTAGTAGCCCCAGGTCTCTCCCCCTCCCCCCGATCCAACTTCATAGTTTACCAGCACAGGTAGAGGCAGTTTTTTCTGCCCCTTTAATATTGCCACCATAGGCGGCCACCTTTGCTGCCTCTATAGTAGTGCCTGCCTTATTCATCACCACCACTCTCAGTCAAAACTTCAGTATTAATTCAACAACAAGAAGAAACCTAATTAGAGGCTGCATGTTTCTTTTATGTTTTCTGTTTAACTCAATCAAAATTTTGTAATTTTGTTTAAGGGAAACAAAAGATAAACAGGCCGCTGCCTTTCTGCTGCCGCCAGAAGCCCGGGCCAGCGCTGGAGGCTGGGAGCCAGATAGACTCACCCCAATAGGGGAGGGGGTAGAGTCCCCCCAAGACAGTTGTACCCACCTTCATTGCAGGAGGGGCGGGGATGGGGGTTGGAGATAGGGCTGTAGTGGAATATCGCAGCCGTAGCTATTTCCGGCGGAAACAGTGTTTCCGCAATTAGTGGAAAGGCATGGCAGAGGCTTTCATTCCGCGGTTTCATTCCGCGGTTCCACGGTTCCACTTATTTAATTCCGCAACTTAGTGGAATCGTGGAAACATGACATTTTCGCTATTTCTGCAATTCCGCCAGCGCCAAAAAATAGCGGAATAGCGGTTTTCCG
>QEPC01009236.1:1849655-1866373 GCA_003113815.1 Sphenodon punctatus
TAGGGCCGCGGCTGTGGAACTCCCTTCCGGAGGAAGCTCGCCTGGCCCCAAGCCTTTTGACATTTCGGCGGAACTGTAAGACCTGGCTGTTTGCCCAGGCCTTTGGGAGGGAGGGGGGGGATTTTAATCCCCCGCCCATTTATCTATTTATTATTGTTTTCTAGCCCTGTTTTATTGATGTATTTTATATTTATATTTTAAATGAATTTTAATTGTTTTTATTGTTGTTGTTAGCCGCCCCGACCTGCATTGCAGGAGGGGGCGGGATATAAATCTGAAAAATAAATAAATAAATAAATAAATAAATAAAACTGTTTGATCTTGTACACAGCAACATCTGCAGCCCAATGAAGGTTTCCACACCAGGAGGCAACTGGTATATGGTAACTTTCATTGACGACTATTCAAGGTACACGATCACGTATGTCATGAAGAGTAAAGATGAAGTATTCGACAACCTTCAGGACTATGTGACCATGATGAGCAACAAGTTTCAGTGCAGATCAAAGACACTTCAGACTGACAATGGAGGTGAATTCACAGGAAAGGAAGTAGAGAACTTCCTGAGACTCCATGGAATTGAGCACCAAAAGACAGTGCCATATACACCAGAGAAGAACAGAACAGCTGAAAGAAAAAACAGAACGCTAACCAAAATGGTTAGATGCATGTTAACAGACTCTGGACTACCAGAAAGATACTGGGGTGAAGCAGTGGTTGCTGATACCTACCTACAAAATCGACTGTATTCTAAAACAGTGAGGGAAACTCCATACGAACTGTGGCATGGTCAAAAACCTAGCGTGGGCCACATCAGAGTATTTGGAAGTAAGACTTACATATATATCCCAGAGGAGAAATGTACCAAACTGCAAAACAGAGCAGTGGAAGGCATCCTCATAGGATACAGTAAACATTCCAAAGGCTACAGGATCCTGGATCTACGCACACACAGAATAACCATTAGTAACAGTGTGACCTTTGTGGAAAACTCCATCGACAGTGTGATGACTCTCCAAGGTCCAGGCGAAGGAGAACAATCAACCACAGATGAAACCACTGAAAGAGTGCAAACCACTGAACAAATAGTCTAAATCGGCACAAAGGTAACAGAAGTGCAGGAACAGACAAAGCCGGCTGCTGATGCTGAGCCAAGGCAGTCAGCGAGGTCTAACAAAGGCATTCCCCCCTCTCATCTGTCCTACAAAGTCAGCACCAGTAAATTGTCAGAGCCAGCATCCTGGAAAGACATCTCACAGATGTCAGAAGGGGAAGCAGAAAAATGGGTAAGAGCGGCTGAAGAAGAAGCAAAGTCCATGCAGGACAATGTGACGTGGACACTTACTCCACTGCCCGCAGGGAGAAAGACTATAGGTTGTAAATGGACATTTAAAATAAAGTACAATGCACAGGGAAATATTGAACGGTACAAGGCCTGACTTATCGCGAAAGGATACTCCCAGAAGTACGGAGAAGACTACGATGAAACATTTGCAACTGTAGTTAAGCACACTACAAACAGAACATTGTAAAGTATAGCTGCCGGAAGAGGAATGCAAGTCAAGCATATGGACGTGAAAACAGCCTTCCTAAATGGTGAGTTGAAGGAAGATATTTACATGGACCAACCACCGGGGTTTGCAGATATTGAAAAGCTGGATCTTGTATGCAAACCGCACAAAAGTATATATGGGCTTAAGCAGGCAGCCAGAGCATGGAACACTAAAATAAACAAGGTGCTCATGAGGGAAAATTTTACCAGGAGCAAAACAGATCCCTGCTTATACACAAAGAGACTAAGGGGCAGGTGGATCTTTGTATTAATTTATGTCGATGACCTTATTGCATGCTTTGAGCAAGAAGGGGAGGAGTGCGAAACAATGAGAGCTCTAAATCAGGACTTTGAAACTAAGCACCTGGGTAACATAACGCACTACCTTGGAATACAAATTGAAAGAGAAGATGACGGAAGCTATCTTCTCATCCAAAGACAGGCAATAGAAGAAATGATAGAAGGTTTTGGCATGTGGGGTGTGAAGGCAGCAAATACCCCTATGGAAACCAGCTACCCAAAGGAGATCAAAGAACCGAACTTATTGCTGTCAGACAATAAGCAATACAGAAAGGCGATAGGAAAGCTCTTGTATGTTGCCACAATCACAAGGCCTGACATTGCGGTGGCAATAGGTATACTGCATAGACAAGTCCCAGCCCCAACCGAAAGGGATTTGAACACAGTGAAAGAGGGTCTTACGGTACCTGAAAGGGACTGTGCACCTCAAGCTACGACTCCCAGCAACTTCCGTGTCAGACCTGGTAGGGTACATGGATACAGTTTGGGCTGGAGACCATTCGGACAGAAAATCTACCAGTGGGTACCTATTTTTGATTGGTGGAGGACCCATCAGCTGGTGCAGTAGGAAACAAGCCTCTGTGACACTTTCCTCAATGGAGGCAGAGTACGTGGCAGCGACACACACCAGCAAAGAAGTTATCTGGTTGTGACAGCTTCTGAACGATCTGGAGCAAAAATTGGACAGACCCACGCCGATCCTGGAAGACAACCAAGGATGTATAGCACTGGCACAAACAGAAAGAATCAACCCCAGAACCAACCACATTGACATAAAATATCATTTCCTGAAAGAATCACATGAACAAGGACTCATAGATCTGCAATATTGTCCTACAGAGGATATGACAGTGGATGTGTTCCCGAAGCCACTAGCAAGGGAACGCCATCGCAAGCTATTAAGAAGAATTAACCTAGTGGGTTTGACTAGTTACTGTTGAGAAAGGGTGTTGGATTGTGCAACAGTCACAAGTAAATTCCATTGCAAGCCCTGCAAGCTTAATATGGGGCTTGTGCAGTCGGGGGAGGGTCAGCGGATGAAGCAGGGTTTGTTTTTCCTCCTTGTCTCCTCTCTTCTCCTCTCTCTGTCCTCCATCTTGTCCCATGCAGTCTGTACAGTATGGAAGCTTGTCTTCTGAGTTCTTAGTAATGCTCTGTTTTGAAGAAACTTCTGCTGTGTGTTATTCATTAGAAAGCTAACTCTACAACAATATTGACTGACCTTGTTCCAGCCAGGTACTCTGTGCAGTACCAGCCTAGATCAGAGGGGCAGGGAGGCGGACAGGTGTAACTGTTGTTTTTAAGGACACTTGGTCTGTGAGGCGGTATCCTGTGCCAGACCATCTTGGGCATGGAGGGGGGTCCACCTTGTGATTGATTTGGCGGGAGAGAGATCGGGGCTGTTTTTGGTATACCACGCACCTACCTGTCCCACACCATCCCTCCATGCTCTAGTGGAATTGGTATCGGAAGTGGTCTTGCGATCCCCGAGGACTTAGGTCCTGGGGGATTTCAATATCCACGCTGATGCCAGTTTAGGAGGAGCAAAGTGTGAGTTCATGGACGCCATGACAACCATGGGACTGTCTCAGAGGGTTAATGGCCTGACACATGAGGGGGGGACATACCCTTGACCTGATGTTCTGCACCGGCCTTAAGGTGGGGGATCCGGTGTTGGGGAATGTAATGGCTTTATCCCTGTCACGGATGGATCATTAACTCCTCCAGACCAGTCTCCTGGGGCATGTCTGCCTCCGGAAAGGTTCAGGGCTGGTTTGTTGGGTCTGCCCCCGGAAACTTATGGAACCAGAGAGGTTTCGGAATGCTCTAGGGGGAATGCCTTCCGATATTGATGATCGTTCCCTCTATGACCTCATTGCCTTCTCGGACATCTTATTGCTTGAGTCTATCGACTAAAAGGCTCCCAAGCATCCGCTTCCAGAGAGCCGATATCGGGGGTCACCGTGGTTTACAGAGGACCTGTGCCAGATGAAGCAGGATGGATGGCAGTTGGAGCGGTGGTGGTGCCGGACTCATGCTGAAGCTGATCGATTGCAGCATAAAGCTAGTTTAAGATCTTATGCTGTTGCAGTACGGGCAGCAAAGAAGAAGTACTTTGTTGCCCTCATCGCATCTGCAAAATCATGTGCAGGGGAGCTTTTCCGGGTGGTGCAGAGGCTGATCAGTCTGGCCTCTCTCCGCCTGGAACTGGAATTTTCCAGTGCCTGCTGTGACCCGCCGCCCAGCGGGTGCCACCCTCTGGGCAGCCCCTTGGTTAAGACCCTGTACCTGGAATGAGGGGAGGGGATATCCAGTCAGTCAGGTGGAGCTGATCAGCCAATCCCTCAGGCCCCTCTCTCTCTGGCACCTCTCTGGGAAGCCCCTTGGTTAAGACCCTGTACCTTCTGAGCCCAATTCAAGGTGTTGTTTATGACTTATAAAGCCCTAAATGGTGTTGGCCCTGTTTACCTGTGAGACCGCCTCAAGCCTCGGGTCATTTCATGGCCCTTGCAGTTGGCCGGGGGCTCCCGATTCGAAGTCCCCCAGGTATGCCAGGTGGCGACGGCAGAGAGGGCATTCTCAGTGGCCACAGCTCGGCTGTGGAATTTCCTCCCATTGGACGCCCATCTGTCCCCTAACCTCCCCTCTTTCTGCAGATGTTGTAAGACCTGGTTGTTCCACCGGGCCTTTGGGGATGGGAGTGGGGAGGGTGAGGAGATGTTTTATTTGCTAGCTGGCATTTTATATGTCCATTTTATGTATTTTATATATTTTAGCTAAATGGTTTTATTGTTATGATTTTATGTTGTTTGCCGTCCCGAGCTGACAAGGTGCAGGAGGGTGCGGGATAGAAGTCTTTTGTCAAATAAATAAAATAAAAAAGCAAAACAAAATTTAAAATGATGAAATTTTGTTTAAATGTTGTTTATGTTTTGCCTGACAGTGGGGCCAATCTCATGCCCTGTGGGATCCCACATGCAATTCCATGCAGAGGGTTTTGGGATTGTTACCAGTGCCTGCTGCAGTGAGGCTGTCAGACAAAACAAGCAGTCTATCAATTCAAACCAGGGAGTAAGGAAGGGAATGGCAGAACATGATTGGCATCTCTAATGACCATTTGGGAGAGCATGATTGGCATCTGTGATGACAATTTGGGATCACTGTAGTGAGACTGTGTCAGGCAAAACAAACAGTGTATCAATTCAAGCTGGGGGAAGGGGGTTAGGGAGGAAATGGGAGAGTCTGACTAGCATCTCTGCTGGCTAGTTGGGATCACTAAGACATCATGCAGTATTTCACACACGGAGAGAATTCCTGTGATAGGGTTTTGTTTGGGACTACCAGAACTTAGAGTAGCCAACCATGTGTACTGGGGGTGGGGAAGGATAGTGTGGAAGCCATATTGGGGGAGGGTGGATGGCTGCAGCTGCTTCTCTACCTACTATTTTCTGGTTCTTCAGGGCTATGCAGAGCAGATTTCTTCTTCAATTATATATATATAAATCTACTCCCTCTGTATAATCCTTCTAAACTTCTTTTAAGTGACCCTCATCCATTAGAGAAGTGACTGGACATAAACCTCCCTATATTGTAGACAGATTTTTCCTCCCTTCCAGTGCTCCTCTGCTTCCCCCGCCGCCCTCATGGGCATTAGATTGCACTGCTTTCCCCCATTCACTAACAAAACCATGAATGCCCATTGAAATGAATGGAAAACAAAATTTTAAACATAAACAAAATAAAAATGAAACAAAACAGAAAAAAAAATCAATAAAAAAAAATGAAAACAAAAATGTTTCCCCTGCACATTCCTGAAAGTAGCTGCAACAAAAACCTACAGCTACCCTGCAAGCTATTTGTTTATTTTTATTTATTTATTTAAAACTTGTATCCCGCCCCTCCTGCCCAAAAGCATTTCGGGGCGGTGAACAGCACAAAAAATTTAACAATAAAACATTTAAAAACAAATCAACAAATTTTAAAACAAATCATAAAACTCACCCTCCCTTCCCAAACCCTACCCCCTCACCCTACCCCCCCTTTGCCAAAAGCCAGACTCAGGCTGTTTTCACATGGGCGGGAGGATGGGTGGAGGTGGCGATGGGTGTGCAGCGCGCACCATCTCCACTCATGGAGCAACCGCCATTCTGACCAATTGCTCCATGGGTATGCAGTGGATGGAGATGGGTGGAGCGGGGGAGTGCACCCATCGACCCACCAACTGTGGTGTTCCCATGGACGCCCCACCACCACAAACCCACTCACTGCAGCATTCGCATGGGTACCACCCCCTTTGCACATGTGTGCGGGGGGGGATGTCCATGTAGAAACAGCCTCAATCTGTCAACCCACAGCAGATTTTCTGACTGTGTTCCTCACATTTTCAGCACTGACACTAAAGTAAGTCTCCTAGTGTACAGCAACCCTTTTGGTTGTGCCATATGCTTAAACCTGTAGCAGGAAGTGCTTTGTTCCAGTCTAATGGAAGCTTTAGAAGTGAATGACACCATGTTGGATTAAAACAGGCAAGCACCTTCATTGTTGCTACTCACAGCACATCCCAGATTAGCGCACTCCTGACTATCTCCAGACTGCCCCCTACCTCACAGTCCAATGGAGAGGTTCAGATCTACTATCAACAAAGGGCACTCCTACATAATAACATAAGAACATAAGAAGTACCATACTGGGTCAGATCAACGGTCCATCGATCCCAGCATCCTGCCTCCGACAATGGTCAGTCACGGGGGCCAGGGAGAAGCACCCAATAGGTCATTCCCTGTGGGTCATCCCCAGACTCCCGATAGTAAAGAGTTTTGTTCCCCAATCCTATCTGACTAATAGCTGCTAATGGAACTATCTTCCAGTAATTTGTCCAAACCTCTTTTAAACTCAGCTCAGCTGCTGGCCTTGACCATCTCCCCTGGCAGTACATTCCACACCCTAATTCTACACTGAGTGAAAAAATACTTTCTTTTGTCTGTTTTTACTCTGCCACCTGTAAGTTTCATGGAGTGTCCCCTAGTTTTAGTACTAGTTGAGAGGGTAAATAACCATTCCCTGTTTACAAGTTCCACACCACTCATGATTTTATAGACCTCTATCATATCTCCTCTCAGCCGTCTCTTTTCCAAGCTGAAGAGCCCCAACCTATCAAGCCTCTCCTCATACGGGTGCTGTTCCATACCCTGGATCATTTTTGTTGCCCTTCTCTGTACCTTTTCTAGTTCCGCTATGTCTTTTTTGAGATGGGGCGACCAGAACTGCACACAATATTCAAGGTGCAGTCGCACCATTGATTTGTATAGAGACATTATGACATCCTCAGTTTTATTCTCTATTCCCTTGCGAATAATTCCTAACATTCTATTTGCTTTTTTGACCGCTGCGGCACACTGGGCTGAGGATTTCAGTGTATTATCCACAATCACTCCCAGATCCTTTTCCTGAGTGGTAACTCCTAGCTTAGTACCCAGCATTGTGTACTCATAATTTGGATTATTTTTCCCAATGTGCATCACTTTGCACTTGTCCACATTAAATCTCATCTGCCATTTAGATGCCCAGGCACCCAGTCTTGTAAGATCTTGCTGCAGCTCCTCACAGTCTGCTCGTGTTCTGACTACTCTGAATAACTTGGTGTCATCTGCAAATTTGATCACCTCACTCTTAACACCCTTTTCCAGATCATTAATGAATACATTGAAAAGAACTGGTCCCAGTACAGATCCTTGGGGCACACCACTTTTTACATCCCTCCATTGTGAAAACTGGCCATTTAGTCCCACTCTTTGCTTCCTATCCTTTAACCAGTTACCAATCCATAGCAAAACACTACCTCCTATCCCATGACTTTTTAATTTTCTCAAGAGTCGTTTATGTGGGACCTTATCAAAAGCTTTCTGGAAATCCAGGTACACTATATCTGCTGGGTCTCCCCTGTCCACATGCTTGTTTACACTCTCAAAGAATTCCAAGAGATTAGTGAGGCATGACTTCCCTTTGCTAAATCCATGCTGACTCTTTGCCATTAAGCCATGTTTATCAATATGCCCAGTGATTCTGTTCTTAATGATAGTTTCCACCATTTTGCTCGGCACAGATGTCAAGCTTACTGGTCTGTAGTTTCCAGGATCACCTATGGAACCCTTTTTAAATATTGGGGTTACATTTGCCACCCTCCATTCCTCAGGTACAGTGCCAGATGCCAATGTTAGGTTACAAATTATTACGAGTAGGCTTGCAATTTCACATTTGAGATCCTTCAGAACTCTGGGGTGAATACCATCTGGCCTTGGTGAGTTGTATGTCTTAAGCTTGTCAATTTGCTCTAGAACCTCCTCCAGGGTCACGCTGACTTGTGACAGTTCATCCAATTCATCACCTACAAAGTAGGGTTCCGGCGTGGGTATTTCCCCAACATTCTCTGCAGTGAAGACCGAAGCAAAGAACTCGTTTAGCTTCTCTGCAATGTTCTTGTCCTCCCTGAGTGCCCCTTTTACTCCCTGGTCATCTAATGGCTCAACCGACTCCCTAGCAGGCTTCTTGCCTCTGATATACTTGAAAAAGGTTTTATTTGTTTTTGCCTCTTTAGAAAATCTCCTTTCAAATTCTTTCTTCGCCTGCCTTATTAGCACCTTACAGTTACATTGCCAGTGTTTATGCTCCTTTGTATTTTCCGCATTGGGGCTAGCCTTCCATTTCTTAAAGGATGCCTTTTTGGCTCTAATAGCCTCCTTTGCATCTGCATTTAGTCACAGTGGTAGACATTTAGTCCTCCTGCTACCTTATTTAACTTGTGGAATGCATGTAATCTGGGCTTCCAAGATGGTGCTTTTCAACAGCCACAATGCCTCTTGCAAACATGTAGTCCTTTCAACTGTGCCTTTTAGTTTCTTTCTAACTAGCTTCTTACATACTGGCTAGGATCATGGAATAGATCCTTTAAAACCTACATTAACTAGCTGGTCAAGCTGCTTTGCATGCTGCTGTTAAAGAGAACCACCAAATCTAGCCATAAACCTAGTAAGTTACAGTATATTCAAGAAATAATAGAGGTCATAGTAATTTATAATGCAGTCCCTGTCTGTCTTTTTTTTCACATTTGTAACATGAAAGACTATGTACTTTATTTGCAAAGAGAATATTTTATCAAATGAAGAAATGTAAAAATTACTTCCAACACAAAGAGAGGCTTTTTCCTTCCTACAATAAAGGTCTTTTTGTTGTCTTCATTTGGAGAATTGAACAGCACTCTTCACAGAACCCGTAATAAGAATTCCAGGAGCTCATTTGTTCATATTTTATTGACTGAAAATATCCAGAGGTCAGAACTCAAGAAAGATTTATTTCAAATTATGGGTAACCTTTATTTTAGAGTGAGTGCCTATGCACATACTGGACAATGTGTTGTTTATTTCCATAACAGTCTGCTGCACTGTATATGACAATGAGACACTTTTGTTGAGGCCTTGTTCTGAAGAAAGAAAAGAATTTCTATGTTGAGCATGCATTCTTGTTTTCAGTATTTACATTTGACTTGAAGAGCACAGCCTGCAGGAAATGGATATTCATTGAAACATGCCAGTGTCCTTAACAAAGGTTTCACTGCTGAGTGAAACAGCTAGCTGCTGTTGTTACTGATGTTCATCTTGCCTTTCAGATTGAGCTCTGCTGGTTTATAGTTACTACTATTATTTATTTGTACTGTGATAGTGGCAAGGCACTTCAACAACAACTGGAATTCCATTGTCCTTGGCATTGTACAAAGACCATAGGTTTTTAGCTTTTATGTTGACAAATTAAGAGAGCTCCTTCCCTGGAAAGCTTAGTATCTGAATACATAAACTGGGGAAAAGGTTTTAGGGGGAAGGAATGTAGCATCCAAGTGGCTAGATTCACTCTGCAATTGTGTGGTTTTCTTTTCTTTTAATACTATAATAGGTAAAGGGACCGTCACCCCTCCCCTCCTGCACATCATCAACCTCTCCCTCTCTACTGCCTTCTTCCCCTCTGCCTTAAAACATGCCACTGTCTCCCCCATCCTCAAAAAGTCCACTCTGGATCCCTCTGAACCCTCTAATTACTGCCCTGTCTTGCTCCTCCCTTTTGCTTCCAAACTCCTTGAAAGCGTTGTCTACTCCTGTTGCCTCGACCTCCTTTCCACCAACTCCTCCCTTGACCCCCTCCAATCTGGCTTCCGCCCCCTTTACTCCACTGAAACCGCTCTGTCTAAGATCACCAATGATCTTCTTGTGGCTAAATCCAGCCACCTTTACTTTATTCTTGTCCTCCTTGATCTCTCTGCTACCTTCAACACTGTTGACCACTCGCTCCTGCTTGAATCACTTCACTTCCTTGGATTCCGGGACTCTGTCCACGACTGGTTCTCCTCCTACCTTTCTGACCGCTCCTTAAATGTATCTCTTCCTAACTGCTCCCCCTCCTCCCCCTCCTCCTCCCTGCCCCTCTCATCGGGGTTCCCTAAGGCTTTGTCCTTGGCCATCTCCTCTTCACTATCTACACCCAATCCCTAGGCAAACTCATTGCCTCCCACAGTTTTCAATACCACATATACGCTGATGACACTCAACTCTATCCCTCTACTTCTTCCCTTTCCCTCTCTGTTCAAGCTCATCTCACCAACTGTCTCTCCAATATCTCCATCTGGATGTCTCAACGCCAACTCAAACTTAACATGGCGAAAACTGAACTCCTGATCTTCCCTCCCAATCCTTCCTCTCCCTCTTTCCTGTCAATCGCCATTGACGGGGTCGCCATCCTCCATGTTCCCCAAGCTCGTAGCTTGGACTTCATCTTCGACTCCTACATTGACTCTGTGGCCAAATCCTCCCGCTTCTCCCTCCACAACATTGCTAAGATCCGCCCTTTTCTGTTTGTCTCCTCTGCCAAAACTCTCATCCACACCCTAGTCATCTCATGCCTCAACTATTATAACCTCCTCGCTGGCCTTCCCCACTCCCACCTTTCTTTCCTTATCTCTGCTCAAAACTCTGAAGCCAGGTTCATCCACCTAGCCCGTCGCTTTGACCACGTGCAGCCTCTCCTCTCCTCTCTCCACTGGCTCCCTCTTCCTAAGCGTATTCTGCACAAGCTCCTGGTCTTCACCTACAAAGCCCTTCACAACCTTGCTCCCCCCTGCGTCTCTGCCCTGATCTCCCTCTGAATCCCTGTTTGAGCACTCCGCTCCTCTTCCATCTGCTCCCTCACCCTCCCAAGCATCCTCTGCTCCCCCAACTGCCTTCGTCCCTTCTCCCTCCTTTGCCCCGCATGCCTGGAAATCCCTCCCTGTCCTTGTCCACCTTGCCCCCACCCTCCACACCTTCAAGTTTCTCTTCAAAATCCACCTCTTCTGCTCTGCCCTTCCTAACTCCTGCTAATCATCCGCACCCAGGATTATCCTCCATCTGTTATCTGCAAACTCCCAATTTACTGTAACCAAGCCAAGAATGTATACCTGAGTTTTCACATTCTCATGAATGTTGCATCCCTTGTCTCTCCCTCTGTTCCCCCTTCCCTGTCTTCCCTCCCCCTGTCTTTAGATTGTAAGCTCTCAGGCAGGGACTGTATGTATCTTATTCTCTGTAAAGCACCAGGTACATCACTGGCACTATATAAAAGCTAATAATAATAATAATAATTAATAATAATAATAATTAATAATTAATATTTTTTTTTAAATATGGAAAAGTAGTTAATGTGGAAATAAGGAGTGTGTCCAAAAGGACTTTGGTGTGAACAGCCAAATTAGTAGGAGGCAATTACAGAATTTAATTAGTACATAATATGTCGCCACAACAATTCATGTGCTAAACACCATGATATTATCAGTTCCCTTTAATTTGGGCAGAGGTGGGTGGGTGACTTCCTTGTAGTTTAGCCATGCTCTATTCTAATTTAAAATTACTTTGCACATTCCCAATTTTCTGAATACTGTTTTAATTTTGACAACACAATGGACATTATCAAAAGAGGCATCTGATTAGCTGGGAAGGTTTCTAGTTCTGTGGGTGTCCCACACAGGTCAGGAGAACATATGAGCCATTGATTTATCATCCTTAAAATCATTTAGGCCAACTCTACAGTGACCAATCAGAAAGCAGAATGAGCACATGAACACCATAAGACAACTTTACTACTATTTTATTTTAAAGTAAAAACACTAATATCTTTATGGGTTTCTTGTAACCTTCTAATCTAAATTGAGCTGGGAGATGGGGTATTTGTAATTCTCAGCCTGTATCAATGTAACCTGTTTCATTTGAGAAAGTGGTCAAAGCACTAAAATATCTCTGAGTCATGAAAACAATACTAAACAGAAAATCTCCACACAATACAAGGGACAAAGAACAATGCTACTTCAATCAAATCAAATATTAAAAAGCTGCTTAGGCATGCATAAGTCCAATAAACTCACTCAAATCTATTTCCAAACCTATTACTACATTATAAAATAAAAATTCTATTGTCTTTTCAATAGCCCACATCTGTAGTCCATGCTCTCTGCTTTTCTTTCCATATTCACATTTGTGTGCTACGCAGTAGTTTGGGACATTGGAGCAGCTGCTCTTGTATGGATCTTTCATCTGGAAGAAAGAAGTACTAAGCCTGTAAATTAACAGCTGTGAACGGCTCATAAAAATGAGATGAAGTTGCAATTATTATACACAGATTTTATTTCTCAATTTCTCTAAGTGGGGCAATGTCCCATGTGCCCCAGAGGCAGAGCTGCTACTTTTTCTTGTACTGAGAGAGTATTTGAAATAGGACAGAAGAGAATGTATTCCAAATGGGGAGCTTAGTTGGAACAGCCTGTATGCAAAATGGTGAAAAGAAAATACCTGTAAACAATGAGAACTGACAGAGATAATGAAATCATAGTCTCTTTCTAGAACAGCTCTACATATAAACTGTTACAATGAAAAGGTCATGCATATTTTGAAAGGCACAATGTTTGCTGGCTCCAATGATTGGTGTAAATTACTTGATGGTCACTCCTAAATAAATGTGGTCCCACCAAAGGACCAGATTGCCCAGAACAGAGCTGAAATGGGTAGTCAGCTTGCTGTCCTTGGGTAATACTCATACTCTATGTAGCAGTTTATCATTACCTGATTGTCCACTGATTATTGTTGTGAAGCAGGGCTCTGCAAGGCTGCTGAGGTGTGTCCTTCCCCACTCACCAGCACAGCTTTCCTCTGGGCTGGCCAGCCAGGCCTCACTCCTTGCATCACCCACCCTAATCAAACATGCCCTGCCTCTTGCTCCAGAGTCCTCTAGCCTTCTCCTGCCCTCCTGGAGAACACAGGTGATGACAGAAGCAGTGGCAGGATGTAGAAAATACAGGTGGTGAAACTTCAACAGACAGTATAGGTCCATTGGCCCCTGTGCAAATGCACCACCTGCTCCTATTATAGCTATGCCCCTGGACATAGAGCCAAAATTCAGTACAGAGTCAGGGTGCGAAGGTCAGGGATTGGCCAAAGCAGGGTAGAAGGGAAGGGAAGGGATGAAGACAATACAGAGCAGAGGGACAGGCAAGGTGAGTATGATAGGGTGCAGCCTGAGGAAGCTGCTGCCCTTTTATTTATTTATTTATTTATTTTATTTATTTTATTAATATAAAATTTATATCCCACCCCTCCTGTCCACAGGGCAGCCAAGGGCAGCAAACAACAGTATAAAAAACCATAAAACAATTTAAAACCATTAAAAATATACAATACAGCGGAACAAAGACCCCATACACACACCCCTCGCCAAAAGCCTGGTGGAAAAGCCAGGTCTTACATAAATGCAGAAATGACAGGAGAGTGGGAGCTATCCGAGCCTCCTCCAGGAGTGAGTTCCACAGCATAGGGATGGCCAACTAAAAAGATATAACATTGGTGGCCACCCGCCTTGCCCGGGAAACCTCCAAAAAGACTCCCATGGATGATCTCAACAGTCGCATGGGCACATGGGGAGTGAGGCAGTCCCACAGATAGGTAGGCCCCAAGCCGTGAAGGACTTTAAAGGTTAAAACCAGCACCTTGAACCTGGCTCAGTGCTTTATAGGAAGCCACTGTAGAACCTGGAACGCTGGTGTCATGTGGTCCCTGCGACCCACCCCTGTAAGGAGATGGGCCGCGGCATTCTGCACCAGCTGCAGCCTCTGGATCAGCTTCTTGGGCAGACCCACATAGAGTGCGTTGCAGTAATCTAGCCTCGAGGTGATGAAGGCACGGATAACAGTGGTGAGGTCGGAGTCTGAGAGATACGGCCGAAGCCTCCGGACAAGATGTAACTGCCGAAACGCATTCCCCGCCATAGCTACAACCTGAGATTCCAGACTGAGCCATGAATTAAGGAGCACACCCAGACTCCACACTTGGTAGACCATGAGAGGGTGACCCCCCCGCCACAAGAGATGATTCAACCACCCCTAGGCCCCCCAAGGCCTCCCACCAACATCATCTCTGTCTTGTCAGGATTCAATTGCGGTTGCCTCAACCTCATCTAAGCCCCTACAACTGACAGCGCTGGGAAAATAGGGAGACTGCATTACCTGGGTCAATGGAAAAGGAGAGGCAGAGCGGAGTGTCTTCAGCATACTGAAGACACTGCATGCCCTGAAACCCTCTCATGATCTCATCTAACGGCTGCATATAGATATTAAACAAGAGGAGGGGACAGAATGGCACCCTGTGGGACTCCACACGTGAGGTCCCGGGGGGAAGACGTGCACTCTCCCAAGACCATCTGGTGAGTTCTCCCAGCCAGGAACAAACTAAACCAGTCCAAGACCATTCCACCAATCCTGGCACGGTCTCGCAGGCGAGTCATCAACACCTCATGATCGACTGTGTCTAATACAGCCAAAAGGACTAGCAGGACCAGTAAGGTTTGATGACCCTGGTCCAACACCAGATGGAGATCATCAACCAAGGTCACCAAGGGCGTCTTTGTACCATACCCAGGCTGAAACCCAGACTGGGAGGGATCAAGGAAACCAGTGCGGTCCAGATGTTCCTGGAGCTGCCGTGCCACTGCCTGTTCAATAAGCTTCCCTAAAAAGGTGGAGGTTAGGGACCGGTCAATAACTGGCAAGAGCATCGGTGTCAATAGATGGTTTCTTGAGCAGGAACCTAACCACAGCCTCCTTCAGGCAGTCAGGCACCCTGCCCTCCCAAAGGGAGGCACCAACCACCCCAGCCAGCAACGGCCGTAATGTCTCCTGGCTGGCTTTCACCAGCCAGGATGGGCATGAATCTTGCTCACAAGTAGTGGCATGGACAGATGCCAATAAGGACTCCACATCAGCAGGTGCCACCATCTGAAACTGATCTCACAAAACAGGACAGGACGGGGCATCCATAGTCCCAAGATGATCCTCTGCAATAACTGTGGTACTGAAATTGTGACGAATGCGAGCGATCTTATCTATAAAGTACTTGATAAACCAGTCACAGCGGTCACTGGATTGCTCCAGGTCCAGGTGGAGGCAGGCAGGACTGACCAAGCCTTTCACTACCAGGAAAAGCTCTGCTGTACGTGACTTTGCAGATTCAATAAAGGCAGCAAAGAACTACTTCTTTGCTGCCTGCACCGCTACAGCATAGGCCTTTAAACTGCTCTTATGCTGCGATCGATCATACTAGTTGCGAGCCCGGCACCACCATCGCTCTAACTGCCTGCTCTCCCGCTTCAAACACCGCAGGCCCTCAGTAAACCAAGGAGACCTGCGGGAGACTCGGGAGGGCAGCGGACACCTGGGAGCCACTTTTAAGAGGGCTGGGTGAGCCAAATCTGTAGCATGATTCAGTCTGTGGGTCGGATATGGGATTTGCAGAGCCAGCCCTGTGGCACTTGACTGAGCTACCCATTGAGGATGTAGAGTTGCGAATGGGAGGTACTGGCCCATGCCCACTCCAGGAATATAAAGAGAAGCTAAGCCAGAGAGGCTTCAGTCTGTACTGGGTTTCAGAGGAGAGAGGAACCCTGCTGGAGCTGGCTGCTGGTCCTGGAGCCCAGATAGTGAAGCCACAGGATGCTTAGACTTAGACCATTTTCAGACAAGACACTTCCCACTCACCTTCCACCCAAAATACATGTTACAGGGCACCCACAGGGCAGCACTGCAGCCCTGCAACATGTATAATGGGTGGGTGGAGAGTGTCTTGTCTGAAAATGCCCTTAGACTGGCTGTGGTCTAACCTAGGGACTGCCCTCTCCAGGGTACTGAAGAGGTGCAGCACTAGAAGGAGCCTACAGGGGTCTCCCTGGACTGTGAGTAGCCCAGCAGAGGCAGTTGCCTGGCAGAGCTGGGGTTAGTCAAGGACAAGGTTGCTGGAAGGCTGCTTCCTGGTATCAGGTAGGAAGATGCAAGGAATACAGAAGCTCATGCGAAGAGCTGTCTCCATCCCTGAGCCAGAGCTGGTGACCTGGGTGGACCTGGTGTGCAGGATACATGCATGGACTCTGTGTATATGTACTAGTGGTGGGACCCCGGGCCCATTACCGGCTACCGGATTTTACCGGTTACCGGTTTCACGAAAACCGGATTCCCGGATAAAATCCGGTATACCGGTACCGGATTTAATCCATTGCTTTCAATGGGGCGCTGTGTCCCCCTTGAAAGCAATGGAATAAATTCCTCCCCCTCCCCCGCCCAGGCTGCGCGGGTGGAAGGGGGGACACCCCCCGCCCACCCTGCCCAGCCTGGCTTTTTCTTGTAAAAAAGAACAGAGTGAGACCCCGAGGCGAGCGCCCCCCCCCGCACCAGCGGCCGCGGCGTCCCCGCAGCCGCGGGTAAGTATGACCCGATCCCTGGGGGGGTGGGGGTGTTTAACACCCCCACCCCCCC
>QEPC01009236.1:1866946-1909300 GCA_003113815.1 Sphenodon punctatus
TTTTTTTTTAAACAGTTTTCCTGGGGCTTTAAATTTTTTGACATTGCAGCCATTTAAAAATGGCTGCAATGTCATAAAACCGGTACACTGAAATCCGGTACCGGGGGGTCGGATTACCGGGCCGAATCCGATAATGCCGGTTCGCCCGATACCGGCATTATCGGATACCGGATTCTACCGGTTCCCCACCCCTAATATGTACCAAGAGTGGAGAACTGTATACACTTGTGTAAATATAGAGTATGAGTATGAGTATGAGGTAATCTAGTGACAGTGAGAGCTAATTTCCAGGAACAAGTAACTTGGAGGGGTCTGGTCCTGCAAGGACATATCCCAGGGAACCATGCCCTGCTACAGTGAGGTAGCAGGGGAAAGCAAGTGGATGCGACAAGAGCAAGGTGTCATGCTGTGGCAATGGTGGATCCAGAAGCCAGGAACATTGGGACTGCATAAGTCCCATATAAGGAAATTGGCCAGCATGGGAGTTTGGCAGTTTAATTCCAGACTCTCCACAGTACAGCCCTCAGATCTGGTCTGAAAAGCTTCTGGATCCTTAGGCCGTGTAAATAACTGAACCAAAAGCTTGCCATTGGACATTCAGAAACATTTTGGATACAGCAAATTTGTAACACACACACTGTTTTCTTCTCTTCACTATAGACTGAGAATTTTTGAGAGTAGGCCCACATTAGTGTGCTTACTGTTGTCCATCATTTATATCAAGCACATTGTTTCATATATGTTTATTAATATTTACAGAAAATTAATAAACCAAATATAAATGAATAGAGTGTGGTTACCTCTGCTGCATGCATAATTACTTGCACAACACAATTAAGCAGGAGGGAACAGTTACAATATCTTTTGAGGCTAATTCAAGAGAGAATGTACATTGGTAATCCTTCATTTTCTGCCAAAATTAATCTAGAGACATTAGAAACATCTCTAATAACTGCCAAAGAAAAAAGAAAACAATCCAAACAGAGGGGACAAGTAAGCAACCTTTCATCAATCAGTGTCAGACCTCAAGCAATTATTTTAACTAACATATTTCCATGACTAAAGTGAAACTTGTTTAGTTTTTGCTTGAGAAGCCATTTGTCATTAAAATTAGACTATATTTTTTTCTTTTTCTTTTTTTGGTATAACTTCAGCTGATCCTGGTATTTGATCTCACCATGAACCCATAGCACAAAAAAAGCAAAAAAAACCTAAACCCTCGTTTATCAAGATCAGTCATCTCATATTAATCTATGCTAACTCCTCAATGGGCATGGTGTCAGGGGGAGGGGGGGAAAGACACCAAGGGAAGGGAAACCAGGAACCATGCAAATACGGGGACCCCCAACAGACTCCCGGGGGCAAGGGGTACTCTGCAAGGTGCTTTGAGGGGTTGCGCTGGGTGGAAAGGCCCGTCAGGATAGAATGATGGCCCTGAACTCTTAAAGATTATAGTCCTTTTTCATCATAGGGCGCTGAGCAGATTGCACTGTAGTAACCCCTTCCACTGTTCACCCACCAGGCACACGTGACACAGACCAAGGGAAGTGGGAATGGCAGTGCTGGGAGAGCAGGCAGAATGAGGCAAGGACCCAGACCCGTAAGGAAGGGGGGAGGGTCTAGCACATGTACGAGAAGTGAGGAGGACCCCCCTGGGGAAGGGGAAGGCAATGCCCACTCGTTCCCACAAGCACCCACACACTCTCCACAGGAGGTACAAGAGGAATTAGGACACTTACCAGACACTTTCTCGTCACACACGATACAGAATACTCACAGGAACAGGGGGGTCAGGAAGGGCACAACAGGGTAAGCAACAAGATTCACTTCATCACAAAGCACACTCTTGATCAGGGGGCCAGTTAATTATGATCACCGGCGCTGTGTGACCCGCAACGCCGGTGTTTATAGCAGCTGTCCTGCCTCCTTGTCACGCCTTCAGCCTCAAGGAGCGGCACAACGGCGGTGCCCCTGCCCTCTGCATGGCTGTGGTGAGGGGCTGCACAGCGATGTCTTGTTGGGGTGTTGCCTTGGCAACCCCAGGAGTTCGTGGCGCACCTCATGGTGGTGCCGGAGAAGCTGCGACAGGGGAAGGAGCCAAGGCTGGAGCCCCCCAGAGTGCAGGGGTCCACCGCTGACGAGGCTGTCGCCTGGGAAGGTAAGGGGGGCCCCTTACACATGGGATCATTTTACTCACTGTTGGAGGCACTATTGTCTAGATCTAATCTTTGTGGTATTGCTCACTTTCCAAATGCTGCTTAATACAGCTTTAAAGGCAGAGAAGATGAGCTCTCTGCATTTCATTACGGGCACATGGAATGAGCAATTGCAGACCTGGTTCTTCACTTTGTATGTTTAGATGAAGGTGATGACACTAGACAATTAGTGTTAATTGTACATTAGCTAATTGTATATTACTATATGCATGTATATTAACCAGTGTTAATATATGTGCAGCCGGCAACCCAGCTACACAACCCAGGGAGGGGGAGTCACACCCGGCTGGGTCATGTCGGGAACTGAACAAACTTCCCATCAAATCAATCCATCTGGGGGATGGGGAAGAGACGTAAGGTTCGCCAGCCCTGCCCCCCACTGTAGCTACTGCCCTGCCTCCACCATAACAGGCAGCCATGACTACCAATAATGGGCAGCTGTGGTGGCTGCCTTGCTGGACTGGGATGGTGGCACAAACAAACACGCTCACCTACTATGACCAGCCTGGGTGGACCTTGGACCTGGACTCTGGGTCTGGTTCCTTCCAAGTCCATGAATAACAGGTATAGCGGACCCACATCTGACAGCCTGTTAAAAGCTATGAGACTACAGGTGTTAACTATTATTATTGTTGTTGATGTTTTGTTTTTGTTTTATAAATTTATTTCTATCCTGCCCCTCCTGCTTCTGGCAGCTTGGACCGGCTCACAAAATACGCAATACAATAAAATATAAAAATGTTCAATTAAAACAATTAATACAATTAATGTTCAATTAAAACAATTAATACAATAAAATACAAACATGTCCAATTAAACCAATGAAAAACCAACAGTGCACTGGTAACTCCATAAAGAGGGGCTGCCCTGATGGCAGCGCCACTCATCCCCTCCCCCCAGCTGCCCCCCCGGTAATCGGAGGGGTGGTGGTGTTAGGGATCCTGTTTTGACGGGACACCTGGGTGGGAGGGGATAAGCTCTTGGGAATGCCCCTCAGGAGGGATGTATCTTTATTGAGGCAGAGTGGTAGGGGCTGTTTTGGGAGAGGGATGAGTTTGGGTGGAGGGGAGGGGCAGGGGTGGATTGGAAAATCAAAGTGGCCTGGGAAAATATAGTGTTAGTGGCCCTGTGCTGCCAGCACGCTTGAAACGGGCCAAGGGGGCGTGGCTTGGGGGCGTGGCTTGGGGCGGACAGAGTGCACCTGATTTGGGGCCTATCAGAGCTGAGTCCCTAGACTCAGAGCCTCAGCTCTGAGTGGGAGGTTATAGGGGGCTGTCAGGGGGGAAACTGCCACTGGTGGGGGTACTGGTCCTCATTTCAGTGCTCTGGCTCCCCAAATCACTCCGTTTCAGTGGTCAGTGGCCTCCAACCAAAAATCACTCTGTCCCTTGCTATACATCCTACAGTAAGGCTTCTTCATTCCTACACCAGCTGCACTAGTATTCCACAGGCCCTGTGTTTAGCTTAGCAAAGAAAAGCTTAGCAAAGAAAAGACTAAGGGGAGAATTGATACCAGACTTCCAATATCTACATTATTGTATATCATTCCTTGCACCTGCAGTAATGCTGCACTGGAACACAATTAAGGAACAGCTTTGAAGGAATGCACCCTTTCTGCTAACGCACAGCTGTCTTCTCACACAACATTCCTACCACTCAGGATTTAAATCCCCCATTCCTTCAATCCTACACCAGCTGTTACCCTCTATTAAACATATTACATTCATTACATAAACATTTAAATCCAACATTCCTTCATTCCTTCAAGCCGGCCCCAGGAGGGCCCAGCCGGGCCTCAGGCCAGCCGGCCTAAGGAGCCCTCCCTAGGCCAGGAGGCCTAAGACAGTCCCAAGAGACCCCAGGAGGCTTGAGCCCGTCCCCCAGGCAAACTGGCCCCAGCCGGCCCCCCAGGCTAGGAGGCCCAAGACGGCCCCAGGAATCCTCAGCTACCCCCCCAAGCCCCAGGAGTCCCCAGCCACCCCCCCAGGCTCCAGCCAGCCCCAGGAGACTCCAGGCAGCCCCCCAGGCTCCATGAGGCCCCCCAGGCCCCAGCTGGTCCCAGGAGACTCCAGGCATCCCCCCAGGCTCCAGCCACCCATGAGGTCCCAGCCACCCCCCCCAGGCCCCAGCTGGCCCAAGATTCCCCCAGCCGGCCCCAGTCCCCGCAGGCCAGCCGGCTCCAGGAAGACCCATCCCCTCCCCCCAGGCCAGCAGGCCCGAGCAGGTGCCCGCACGCCCAAGCCTAACCTTAACCCCCCCAGCCCCCAGCCCCCATCCAGGCCCCACCTGCTGCAGCAAGCCTAGCTTGCTTCAAGTCGCTGCTCGCTGCCACTGGTGCTGCTCTGCTCTCTGCTGTTTCCACCCCCTCTCACACCCACGAGTCTTCCCCGCCCCCCCCCCCAAGTTGCTTTGTACTATTTCTCGCTCCTTCCCGGAAGTAGTAAAAAGCAACTTCCAGGAGGGCGAAGACTGGTGGGTGTGAGAGGGGGTGGAAACTGGTCGGCTTCCCGAGTCCCTCCTGCCTCCCCCATCCCGACCCAAACCAACGGGGAGTTGGGACCGGCAATTTTTTTTTTAATTAAAAAACAAACAAACAACCACACGGCGGAACCGGACCTCCCAACTGGTCCGGTCCACTGGGAATCCTCCTGGTGGGTTCAGTGGCCAATCCGCCCTTGGGGAGGGGGGTTATGGCTCCCTCCTCCAATGTAAGGGGAGGGGGGACAGGGTTGGGGAGGGTCAGGACTGTTTCCCCAGTGTGAGGGATGTGTGTGACCTGACACGGGTGGGGGTGGGGGTTGGATCACCTATGAGAGGGGGGGTTTGGAGTGAGTGAGGTGGGATGGATATATAGGGGTAGGGGTAGGGGATCTCCCATGGGGGTCAGGTGGGACAGCCACCTGGGGGGAGGTTGGGGGGCAGGCCAGGGGGGGTTTCAGCCATTGAGGTTGTTATGTGTTGGGGCAACTATGGTCCTTCTGAGAGGTGGGTAACACCAATGAGTAGGAACAGGTGCTTGATAGCTGTCCCCCTCACAGGCCCCTTGACAGGTAATGCAGTGACCGAGATTGGGGCAGGGGGGCTGGTCTGGGACTGTGATGATGATGAATGCAAGGTTGGTTGGTAATAAATTACAACAATCTGGGAGTTGATCCTGGACCAATCAACTGACCTCGTGTGTATTACAGAGACCTGGCTGGACACTGAGTCAGGGACAATTTTAGCTGACCTTGTTCCAGCTGGGTACTCTGTAAAGCACCAGCCTAGAGCTGAGGGGCTGGGAGGCGGTTATTTTTAAGGACACCTGGTCTGTGAGCAGGTTTCCAGTGCAGACTATTTTTGGCATGGAGGGGATCCATCTGGTGATCAATTTGGCTGGAGACAGATTGGGTCTGCTGCTCATATACCATGCACCTACCTGTATGGCAGCATCCCTACACCTAGCTTAGTTGGTGTCAGAGGTGGTTTGCGGTCTCCAAGGATCTTGGTCGTGGGGGATTTCAACATCCATGTTGACACCAACCTTGGGGGAGCAGAGCGTGAGTTCATGGCCGCCATGACAACAATGGGACTGTCTCAGAGGGTTGTGGGCCCAACACATGATGGAGGACATACCCTTGACCTAATATTCTGCACTGGTCTTGAGGCAGGGGATCCGGTGGTGGGGGATGTATTAACTACACCCTTGTCATGGATGGATCATTATCTCCTGTCATATGTCTGCCCCCGGAGAAGTATAGGACCAGTCCAGTTGGTCTGCCCCCAGAGACTTATGGAACCAGAGAGGTTTCAGAAAGCCCTAGGGGAATTGCCTTCTTATCTCGATGACCGCTTGCTCTGTGACCTCATTGTCTTCTGGAACAACTTGTTGACTGAGGCCATTGACTGAATGGCTCCCAGGCAGCCGCTTCCGAAATGCTGACGACGCAGGTCCCCTTGGTTTACAGAAGATCTGTGCTGGATGAAGCTTGAAGGATGGCGGTTGGAGCTACGGTGGTGCCGGAGTCATGCTGAAGCCAATTGATTGGGACATAAAGCTAGTTTAAAAGCTTATGCTGTGGCGGTGTGGGCAGAAAAGAAAGAGTTCTTTGCTGCCCTCATGGCATCCGCAAAGTCATGTCCAGCCGAGCTTTTCCGGGTTGTGCAGTGGCTGGTCAGTCCAGCCTCTCTCTGCCTGGAACTGGAATCTTCCAGTGCCCGCCGTGACATGTTTGTTGAATTTTTTGTGGATAAAATTGCTCCGGTTCACCACAACTTCGATGCTGTCTCATTGCTATCCCACTGTTTGGAGGTCATGGCGGAATGGATGCGGTAGAGCAGACTGAGGCTCAACCCTGATAAGATGGAGGTGATGTTGGTGGGGAGAGTGAGGGAGGTAGTGGACCCCCTGGTCAGGGGGGTTTGCCCTCCTATAGCTCAGCAGGTCTGGAGTCTGGGGGTGATACTGTATGCAAATCTCTGCCTGGAGCGGCAGGTGGAGGCAGTCACTAAGGCGGCCTTCCTCCAGCTGTATCTGGTGCGTAAGCTGCGTCTGTTTGTCTCCGGCCCGGACCTGGCCTCCCTCATCCATGCTTTCGTCACCTTGAGGCTGGACTACTGCAACGTGCTCTACGTGGGGCTTCCCTTGTTCCTGGTTCAGAGGCTGCAACTAGTGCAGAATGCGGAGTCTTGTCTCCTTACAGGGACGGGCCGTCGGGAGCATATTACACCTGTGCTCCGAGCTCTGCACTGGTTGCAGATAGCATGCCGAGCCAGGTTCAAGGTTTTGGTGTTGATATATAAAGCCCTCTATGGTCTGGGCCCCTCATATCTCAGGGACCGCTTCGCCTTCTGCGCCCCAGAGCGGCTCCTTTGGTCCGCTGGGGGTGCCTTCTTGGAGGTCCCCTGTGTTAAGCGGGGGGCCACAATGGAGAGGTCATTCTCAGTGGCCGGGCCACGCCTTTGGAACTCCCTTCTGGAGGAAGCTCGCCTGGCCCCCAGCCTATTGACATTTTGACATAATTGCAAAACCTGGCTGTTCGCCCAGGCCTTCGGGGAGGGTGGGAGGGTAGGATGAGAGTTTTTTAGCTTCCCCACCTGATGTATTATTGTTGTAGCTCTGTTTTAATAATTTATATTTATTGCTATGGATGATTTTAGATTGTATTTTAAGATGTTTTTATTGCTGGAAGCCACCCCGGGCTGCTTTTGAAGGAGGGGTGAGGTATAAATCTATAAAATAAATAAATAAATAACTAAAACAACAGTAGGTGAACCTGAGGGGGTGGCCTTGTCCGATTTCATGGGATCAATTTCAGTGGGTGTCACCCACTGATGCAGCTGATGTCCTTGGGGATGTAATCGCCACCTGTTGTGAATTAGATCCATGCCTGTCCTGGCTGGTCAAGGCCTGCTGGGACACATTAGAGCCATTGCTGATGGGAGTTGTCAATGCCTCCCTTAGGGCGGGCAGGATGGCAAGCTGCCTCAAAGAGACGGTGGTGAGGCTCCTAATCAAGAAACCATCTCTTGACATTTACTCCCCGGCTACCTATTGACCAGTCTCTAACCTTCCCTTTTTAGGGAAGGTTATTGAACGGGTGGTGACTTGGCAGCTTCGGGGGCATCTATATCAGATGCCTCACAGTCTGGCTTTTGCCCTGAGTTTGGCATGGAGACTGCGCTTGTGGCTTTGGTTGATGACCTGCACCGTGAATTAGACCAGGGTTGATCTTCCATTTTAATTATATTAAATCTGTCCGCTGCATTTGATACCATTGACCATGAGATGTTGGTGACTTGGCTGTGGGACCAGTGTCACGTCTTGTGAGATCTCATTTATTATAAATGGAAAGTGAGCTTTGTGTCTTAGCTGAACTAATCATACTAAATTGGGCTGCACTATTTTCCAATTTGCATAAAATGAGTTTACACTTCACTTTGATATGTGACTAGCAAAGCAAGTATTGTAAAATGGCAATACATTTATAAATAAAGGAACATGAGACTTTCAGGATATATTAAAATATATGCATAGTTTACTTAAATATAAATAGAGAATATCAGTAGTTTGCATAGAATGGTATTGATAGCCAATCAAAGTTACATGATCTTAAAACATTTCTATTTTAAGAAAAAGCTTCTAAAAGCTTAACATATGCACAATTCATTGGCTCAAAGATATCAAGAATCATACGTTACTTTCTTTCCAGTCTTTCCCTTTTCTGCCAAAAATGATGAGAAAGAAATCCAATGGTGTTTGGAATTTCAGTCTGAAGAAAGTTAAGCTGTGTCTCTCTTCTTAAAGTTGCCTGCTAGGAGGCTCATATTTCCTGAGCAGTGTCATGCTGACATCAGCTACACTGGATTCTAATTGGCTCTCTTAAAGAAACCAAACAGTGTTAGACTTCCTTCAAGGTTTAAACTGAATAGAAACCTTATATTTTTAATTGTCAGATTACAGAGAGAATAACCAGAACTTAAAGCTATTTCAACTATTAATTAAATAGATATGTTAGCTAGAAAAAACTAACTCAAATACTCCTCTCAGTCTGGAGATATTCTATGAATAGTACCATTTGTCATTTAGACACTTAGAGATAATATTCCAGACACCTAGGCTGGCCTAGCCAGAGAGGGACTCTTTATTGCTAGCCACTTTTAGCTATGTGTCTTTGTTTCCTTGGCAACAGTCAAAAGTTCATTTGAGAAGTTTAAAAAAAAGATCATTGGAATGTAGCTGGAGACTTCAGCTTGAACCAATGCTAATCACAGAAGTTGATTTTAGAAATCAATACTTCAAAACACTAATCCAATACATTGAAACAAAAAGTTAACATATAAAAACTCAAAATTAATACATTAAGAACACAGATGGCCAAAAATATATGCTTATAATAGGAAATACATGACACCGGGTTGGGGTGGGCGGAATTGTTCTCGAATGGTTTCGCTTGTTCCTGGCTGGGATAACTCAGTGTGTGCTTCTCAGGGAATGTACCTCATCTCCCCAGGACCTCACGTGTGGAGTCCTGCAGGTTTCTATTCTGTCCCCCCTCCTGTTCAACGTGTATATGCAGCCATTGGGTGAGGTCGTGAGAGGGTTCGGCATGCTTTTTCATCAGTACGCCAATAACACACAACTCTACTTCTCTTTTTCTACAGACCCAGACCCGGCAGTCTTTGTGCTCACCCAGTGCTTGGCAGCTGTGAGGGACTGGATGAGGGTGAGCTGTCTGAAGTTAAATCCCAACAAGACGGAGGTGATGTTGTTGGGTAGGGCTGGGGGTGGTGGTGGCTCCCATCATCAATGGAGTCTTCCCCCCTATGGCCAGACAGATCCATAGCCTGAGGGTGCTCCTCAACTCACAGCTCCATGTGGATCTCCAGGTGGAGGCTGTGGTGAGGGGACCATTTCGCCAATTACATGATGGCATGGCCGTATGTTTCGGACTCGTATCTGGCCACCATCATCCATGCCTTTATCACCTCTAGACTAGACTACTGTAACACACTCTACATGGGGCTGCCCTTGGGCATGGTCCAGAGGTTGCAGCTGGTGCAGAATGTGGTGGACCATCTCTTATCAGGGACGGGTCATTGCGAGCACATTACACTGGTGCTCCGCTCTCTGCACTGGCTGCTTATTATCTTCCAGGCCCAATTCAAGGTGATGGTAATGACCTATAAAGCCCTAAATGGCCTGAGCCCGGCTTACCTGTGCGACCACCTCAGGCCCTGGATTGCATTGCGGTCCCTGCAGTTGGCCGGGGACGCTCGACTCAAAGTCCCCTGGGTTGCCCTGGTGGCGATGATGGGGAGGACGTTCTCGGTGGCAGCTCCCAGGCTGTGGAACTCCCTCCTGATGGAGGCCGGCCTGACCCTGTACCTCCCCTCTTTCTGTAGACAGTGTAAGACCTGACTGTTCCACTGGGCCTTTGGCGAGAGAGAGACGGGTAGGGTGGGTTGGGCTGGGGAGGGGGAATTATGCCCTTTTAGTTCTTTTTATCTTTTTAAATGTTTTTAATTGATATTCTATGTGTTTTTACTCTGGATGTATTTTGTAAGCCACCTCAAGCTGCTCTGTGAACAGGAGGGGGCGGGGTAGAATAATAGTAACAAATAAAATAAGAATAAATAAAAATATATTAACATACTAAGCAAAATCCCTCCCTCAAACCCCCTACCCATCCCTTTCACCAAATGCCTGACAGAAGAGCGAGGCTTTACAGTGCCTCCGGAAGGTGACAAAATCTGGGCTGAGATGGACATCCACCAGGAGCGAGTTCCACAGCACTAGGGCAGCCGCTGAGAACACCCTCCTTTCTGTGACCACCCACTGACAATGCGAGACCTCCAAGAGGGCGTCCCCTGATGACCACGGGAACTGCCCTGACTGGCTGACACTGGCCCAGTTTTCCCACTCTAGCACACCTGTGCCAGCACCAAACCCTGCATATTTGTTCCAGACCCTCCAGATGTGGACCCCGATCCAACTCTGGTGGAGTTGATGACTGGGTCAGGAATGTGGGCCCAGAATGAACTAGTCCATAAGCATGGTCCAGCCCTGAGACGCACCTAGGAGAGCCAGAACTGGACAAACTGGGCCTCTGCATCTGTTTTAACACCTGCCTGGCCCAGTGTTGGGGGTAGCCATGGCAGTCAACTATGACTGCCTGTTATTGGCAGCCACGGCTGCCCTCATGGCCACAGGAATGGCACCAGCTGTGCAGCACTGGGCAGAGCCAGCCAACCATGCATCACTCCCCTCCTCCATCCCCGGCTGGGTCAGGCCAGGGGAACATTAGCTTCCATCACCCAACATAACCTGACCGGAGGTTGTGAGGGTGGCCATCCCAACCCCAGAGAGGCAGCCACAGTAGTGGCTGAACTTTAGTTACCACCCAGTGACTCTCACCTAGGCAGACCATAGTGGACCATAGCAGGCAGAGTCACATTTATTAACACCCAATGTTATTTTAATATTGAACTCTTGTTCATGCTCTGGTCATCTCTCGCCTCGATTACTGTAACCTCCTTCTCACTGGCCTTCCCCGGTCTCACCTTTCTCCCCTCATCTCTGTCCAAAACTCTGCTGCCAGGGTCATCTACCTCGCCAGTCGCTTCGACCATGTGCAGCCCCTCCTCTCTTCGCTTCACTGGCTTCCCCTTCCTGAACGAATCCTGCACAAGCTCCTAGTCTTCACCTATAAAGCTCTTCACAACCTTGCTCCCCCCTACCTCTCTGCACTTATCGCCCTCCATACTCCAGCCCGTGCACTTCGCTCCTCCTCTGTCCCTTCTCTCACCCTTCCACGCCTTCCCTGCTCCCCTAAGCGCCTTCGTCCCTTCTCACTTGCTGCCCCCCATGCCTGGAACTCCCTCCCTGTCCACATCCGCCTTGCCCCCTCCCTTCATACCTTCAAATCTCTCCTTAAAACTCACCTCTTTCGCTCTGCTCTGTCTGACTCTTTATCCTGCTGAGCCACTATTCCTATACCTACGATCGGTTTACCCTTATCCTTGCAACATGGACCTGCCTGCTGTCATTCTCATCGTAACCAAGCCAAGTACGTGCACTTGAGACCTCGCATCTTCATGAATGTTAGACCCCTTGTCTCTCCCTCTGTTCCCCTTCCTAAGTCTCTCCCCCAGCTCCTGTCTCTCAGATTGTAAGCCCTAGGGGCAGGGACTGTGTCTATTTTATTACTTTGTAAAGTGCCATGTACACTGCTGGCGCTATATAAATGTTTGTTAATAATAATAATAATAATAATAATTTAATAATTAGTAGCATGCATAATAATCTCTTCATTTTTAATTTAGCTCTCTTTGTCTTCTCAGACAATCAGATACAGTTGTGTTATTTACAGCTAAGGTTATGGCACACTTTTCCCATTATGTATTATTTGCTTCCTCTAGTTTTATATTTATGAATTTGTTTCGCTTGGCGGGTAAAAAACAAGTAAGCACTCAGGTCGTAAGTAACACGTTGCCTATCTACAAATTGTAGCTGGTCGTACAGAAGATATTGTCTTCTATCAAATCCCATCTCAGAGCTCCCATATGATATGATTCCTCTTGTAAACTTGATGAAAGTTGATAAGGAGGCTGGTGTTCTGTGACAACTGACTTTTGGCACTGTTTTGTATTGTGTCATTATTTGTGCTCCCTATGTTGTTGTTGTTTTTGCAGCCCCCAGTGATCTCTTATCTTAGATTGTAAGCCCTTTGGGGCTTACTGTGATCATCATCAATAAATCATCCTCATCACAGTTAAATTTAGCCATCAATTTAGAACTGATTAAAAATAATTATTATTAACTACTTTTCTTCCGAGGATTGTTGTAGCATGTTTTAAAAGGTTAATTAATTCTCACAAACATTAGGATGACATAGATAAATATTGTTATATTTCTTGCACTACAACTGATATTGAAACAGTGGCCAATCCAGAAATAGAAATTTAGAGTTGACCCTGCTCAAACCAGACTGCAGTACCTCTTGCTAGCCAGTGGATTTCACTGGCACATTTTTGTAAACATACCAAAAGGAAGGGAAACAGAAATTTAGGATGTATTTTTCAGAGTAATTCAAGATGGACTGAACAGATTTCAGGTAAAAATAAATGTCTTTATGACATTTATGAGATTAATTAGGGTTTTCAAATTCTGTACAAAGACATAAACATCTTGAGTATCTTTTAAAGATACAGCAAACTGTATTTGAAGTAGACACTGTGTCTATCTGCACTGAACTCAAAACACTATGGACAAAGGCATGCTTTTTAAAATAAATTAAGGGAAGGCAGTTGATTTGTTTGTTCAATTAATTAAACAATATTAATAGAGGACAAACCGCAGGTGTTTAAGCAATTGATAAATGCAGTTTGACTCCCTACCTGTTTCTCCTGGTTTTTTCCTGAAGGGAAAAGAAATATTAATTCAATTTTAAATGAATCATGCACTTGTTTTGTCACTGCGAAGACAGCTACCTAACTAATTCATGTTAGAGAAGGAGGATATCTGTCCCCTTCTTGCCAATCTCTCTGGTTAAACCAGTTATATCTGATATTCTGATGTCTTCATGCATGAGGAAGGGCCCTGTGTGGCCTGAAAATTGCATACTCTCATCATCAGCAGTTGGTACATAAAAGGAATCATCCGAGGTATTTTGTCTCCATCTCTTACATACCGTCAGGCAGAGTAGAATCTTGGGATGTCTGGAGTCTTTGTCTTAATGGTACCAAAATACTGTGTAAGCTCTCACAATCCAAGTTTTATAACAATACTACTTAGGGTATTTGGAAGTAAGTTACAAAGTACAAAGATACATAGATAGGGCCTTGTCACAGGATGCACTAGGATTGTTGAATGACCAGCGTGAGGGATATAAAATGGTGTCTGAGGTCAGTTTAGGGAAAAGTAAAGGAAGAATGGGGAGAGAGGAACTATTTGATGAAGGAATCGGATGGTGTTTAGTTGTAAAGACCAGTTCAGTGGGGAGGTTGTTTAAAGCCTGATTACCTTGCTGGTTGCAGAGATGAGCTGCAAGCCTTGAGGAGAAAGTGCCTTGGGGGGCTCAGATCACCATAACATGTCTGCACTAGGGTCCCACTGCGGGATCTGTGTAGTGGGGCAGAACCCCTACATGTTCTAGAGTCTAGTCTCTAGAAGAGAACTGATACCAAATGAATCCAATACATTGACTGGGCAGATAAAGGTAGATTCCATGAGAGCTGAAGGACTTTTAGGCTGGGAACAGTGTGTGGGGCACAGATTTTGAAAATAGGGGTGTCTTTAAATATAAAGGGTGTCTGTGTGTTTTAACCTTGATATGAACACCGATTTGACCCTGTATTCATCATATGGTGTTGCTAGACACACAGCCCATCTTGGGGCAAATTGGTGTTTTGCATACCATCCTATCTCAGCACGCAAGCGCTGCTGCCTCATTTCCTGTGTTGTACCTGCTAACACACTACACAATATAATTAGACATGACGTTGGCTACGTGTTCTGCTGGAACACGCAAATTGTCCTTGTGCTGTAATGGTGTTCACATTGCGTGTTCAATGGATGTTCAATGGGTGGCCAAATTGGTGTTGGGATTGTTATGGTGCTTATGTAAGAACAAGAGCGAAACACGTGCTTAGGGTTTTTTTTGTTTTTTTTTTATTAAGTTTAAATTAAAAATACAAACTATAAAAAATGATTATACAAAGATCTCAAATCAACCTTACCAGAATCACATTGTTGCTGCCCCAATTGTATAACTGTATATCAAACCAATAAGTACATCACCAACAAGTGGTTAACATATACACAGATTCTAAAGGAAGAGGAAAAGAAAAACATTTCTCTCGTGTGTTCAGACTGTCACTGATTTAATATATAGCCGGGTGTCACGTTCAGATTGACTTTAGGTTAAGGGATGTTTGTGTCTTGACAATGTCTATGTGTTCCACAATTAGATTCCAGGTTGGAGACCATGGGTGTTTTCAGACGTTATGGGCCCCGAATCACCACAGTGGATTCCCAGCAATGGCGAGCCAACCAACCACCCCCTGTGGTCCAGGGAGGCCCCGAACAGAAGTGATGGAATCAGAACCACGACAGGGAATTGGACTGACAGACCATGGCCCCGGGCAGCGCAACAGACGTGACGCAGATTCCGGGCCATGGTCAAAACACCCAGAAGGCACTGGAGAGGGGCGGGAGGCAGACATGGCCAACTGAGGGCAAACGAATTCGGAAGGGCCAAAAGGAAACACCCACACAAGGGAAATGGGAAGGGAAGGGGAGGAGGGACAAGAGCCGCCGAGGCGATACACACAACAGGCAAAGAAAAAACAAGGTCACAGCAGAACACACAGCACAAACACACGAGTGGGCACATACACACCCACACAGGAAAGGAAGGGAAGGGGGAACACAGCGGGACAGTCAACACACACAGCACAATGGGCAAAGGGGGGAGGGGGACCGGGGCCAGGGAAGTGGGGGAGATTGGCCCAGAGGCAGGGCAGGACATGGAGAATGGCATCCAGAACCCCGCCAACAGCACAGGCATCATGGGCAACCCCACAGCTACCCAGGCAGCCCTGGCATGGGGGGACCCACCAGGGGCAGAGCACAGGCACAAGGGGAGGCCACACGGACAGGGAGCAGCCCAGGAATGGTCCAGGAGGCAGACAGGGACCCCATGCACCAGCAAGGGTGCGATGAACGGGATGGAGGCAAGCCGGAGCCGAAGAACTGAGCAGGCGATCCAACACACACACACCTGGGAGGATGCCAGGAGGTGCAGTCCAGGGGACCCAGAACCCCACGGTCATAGAGTCACCAAAGCGGGGCGGGGGGGCATGGGCACAGGAGGGATCGTGGCCGGATGATGAAGGACAGCAGCACCCGGGGTGCTGGGAGCCGGGTTGGAGATCAGGACACAGTCACAGGAGAAGGCAGCCATGGAGGGGAACAACGGTTGCAGAGGTGGACGGGGGGGCCTGTGGAGGTGGCCCAGAGCCACAAGCAGGGGAAGTGGAACCCCAGGAAACTTCCATCACAGCAGCGATCCCAAGACAGCATGGAGGGAGTGGGGAGTGACCCACGGCATTGGAGCAGAGGCCGGCGCTCACAGCGGGGCTGGTATCCAGGGACCAGAAGACACAGGAGGCCTCACAGCCAACTTAAGGGGGGCACGAAAGGTCTCGGGGATGGATGGTCCTCCAGGTATATGTAGTGGGGCCACTGGAGCATGCCCCAATGGTAGCCCAGCGCAGACATGTGGTGGGCGATGAGGTAGTACGCCTCAAAGGGTTCCTGCACGGCGAGCCCCACCTGGGCATCGGATCAGGACCACACACCTGTCAGCGCCATTAGCTCTGCCACGGTGGGCTCCGACTAGCCATACTCAGCAGCTGGGGGCCACTGAAGGTGACCAGCCTCCAACAGGCAGTGAAAGACCGCTCCACATGACCACTGGTACCCATGGGCCCCGTGAACGCAGCCAAAGAAGGACACAGCCAGGGCAGCCCCCCCACCAGCCAGGCTGTGTAGGCAGCCAGGCTGCACAAGAGAGAGAAGACATGGTCTCCACCCTGGACCCCCCACATGCGAGCACCTCATCTCCAGGATGCACCCATCGCCTGGCCTCCCCCAGCCCCCTCTCTCCCTCCCCACTTATCAAGTTGCCTCACCTGGGACCTCTGGCTGCTCTTGGAGTTTCTCTCTGCCTTCCCCCTCGGCTGCCTGTCCTGGGTGCTGGGGCATGCCATGACCTGTGCAGATATGGGACGGGGTGGGTGGGGGTAGGTGGAACATGGCCCCTACATCCCCCTGGACCCCTTTCCAGGGTATGGGGTGTCAGGGGTTTCTGGGGGTAGCCCTGTGGACCATGTGCCCCCCTCTCCCTCTTGGCCCGTCGCCTCCGATCCGACTCCCCTCCCACCCACTTGCTTATCCTCTATTTCAGTCTCGGAGCCCTCCGAGACTGGTCTCTCATTGTTACTGGGGTCCTCCTGCATCCCCTGGCTGAGGGCGACCGGTGTGCCGGCCTCGGATCCTCCCAGTTCGAACATCAGATTGGGGCTCTTTGGGCTGGTGCGCGAGGGGGGCCTACTACTCCCCAAGGTCCCAGGGCATTCCTCTTGGGGGGCAGGGCTCCTAGAGCCAGTGCCTTCCAGCAGGGCAGAGAGGGGAGGGGAAACTTCAGCCTGTTCCCTGCCCTGGACCACAGTGCTCCCCACGAGGCGTGGGGCAACTATGGATCCCTTCATGTGGAGGTTGCTGTCCAGGGCGTCATAGTAGGGGGCGCTCCGGACTCCATGGCCGGACTGCCGGTTGTTGTCCTTGATGGCCTTGTACCCCCTCTTGAGCTCCTTCACCTTTGAGCGGTACTGGGCCACTATCCTGTGGTGTCTCGCTGCCTCCATATCCCGCGTGATCTCCTGGTACACGTGCTCATTTCTCTGGTTCACCGCTAGCTCCATCTGGTGCTCCAGGGTCCCCCAGATCCTAATGAAGTCCTGGGTTTCACTGTGCCCCATTGCCCCCCTCAGTGGTACGGCTGTCTCCCGCGTGAGCCCTCCTGGTCCTCCTCCTCCTCCGCATACCCTCTGCCTGTCTCTTCTGGGGGCTCGGACTCCCGGGCCCATTTCCATGTCTGTGGGTCATAAGGGGAGGGGTGTTGGTTGCTGGGTTGCCTCAGTCCCACGGCACTCCCCCTTTCCCCCCTCCTACTGGCCCGCCTGTCCCCCTTGGTGCCCATGTGCCGCTGCCCCCCTCACTCCCCTTACCCGTTTCTGGGGTGCCTCGTCCCCATGGCTGGTTGTCCGCTCTGGGGAGGCCTGTCTTGGCTGCTGCTGTTGATCTCCCTCCACCGCCTACATGTGCAGCATGACCACCTTCTCCACCTGTGCCTACTCCACCTCCTCCTCCTCCCTTGCTCGCTCACCCTCCTCTATCCTCTCCCTTCCACCTCGCTCCATTCTGCCACGTTCCCCTGCTGCCGGGTGCCCTTTAAATCTCCCTCCCGGCCTGTGTTGTTGCTTGTTGCCTGGCAGCGATGCTGCGTGCTTTGTCCCCAGCTGGGAATCGTTTTGCTTGCTTCCGGCTGGTGGTTGCCTTTCAGTCGTTACGTTTTGCTGTTTCTCATTGGGAATTGCTTTGACCACCCTTTAGGCGATGATCCGGGCCGGACCTCCAGAAGGGTGGTTAGCTTTGTCCCCTGCTGGGGGTTGTCAGTGGTGAACATCTGGCGACCGCCGAACAGATGTTCGGGGCCCTTTGGCCCCGCTACGGGGTTGTATGTGGTTCACTGTGGTTGACTGTGATCTTGTAAAGTCTGGAAACACTCCATGTCTCATAAAACTTTTCCAGTGTGTCATGTAGACCCTCAGAAATCCTTTCCACTGTCAAGACATGCCACAGTCTCTGTATCCAGTCTTAGATTGTCGGACCTCCTGGTGTTTTCCACTTTTTCAAGCTTGAGTGGATGGCTGCTAAGTTCATCGCCTTTCCAGCAGGAACCTTTGAGTTCTTCGCTAGTTCTTTGGACCACAGCCCAAACAGTGCTGTGGTGTAAAAGGTGCCTTCATTCCAGTATGTATCTCCATCTTCCCCCATACTCTTTGCAAAAACTTATTTATGATTGTACAGTCCCACCACTGATGCAGGTAAGTGCCTATCTGACCACAATCCCACCAACACATATTACTATAGCCCCTATTCACCCGATGGAGCCTCTGTGGAGTTAAATAGAATCTGAGAGTTAATTTTATTTGCGGCTCTCGGACCATCAGGGCACCAGCACATCTCTGTATATGAGTCCAAATTTTAATCATATACTTCTCTGTAATTGTAAGATCTAGCTCCTCACTCCAAGCAGAAATGTATCCCGCGTCTGGCAGGTGAAATAAATTCCTGATAGTTTGATAGAGCCTGGAAATAATTTTCTTATGAGGGTTATAATTAAACATCTCCAATTCAATTGGGTGGGGTTTCCTCACAAAGTCAGGCTTGTT
The DNA here is from genome assembly GCA_003113815.1 of Sphenodon punctatus. Taxonomy (NCBI): domain Eukaryota; kingdom Metazoa; phylum Chordata; class Lepidosauria; order Sphenodontia; family Sphenodontidae; genus Sphenodon; species Sphenodon punctatus. Next base: position 1,885,663 of record QEPC01009236.1, read on the forward strand.
TCTTGGATACAGTAAATAACTGTGTAATTTAGTATACAACCATCCATCAATTCTTTCTCCACATTTTGCCTGTAAAGTATCTCTAGTTAATATATCCTCATTCACATAAAAGTGCCAAACCTGCCAAAGGCCTTTCTTTTTCCACGTCTCCAGCATTGCTTTCTCCCTTCTGTTTAATGAGAGCGTATCACAGAGTATTGGTTTAAACAGGGACTTGCCCAGGGCAATATCCGCTTTATATTGACACATTTTCCAGATCCTAATCGCGTTATCAATGAATGGGTGCAATGTTTTATCTCTTATTTGTATTTTATGAGGGGTTTCCTCCATTAGGCAGGAGCTGAATGTATCTGTCACTGGGGGGTTGGGTTTTGGGGCCCTCTCTTTGTTTAGAGGCTGTCCGCCCATTTGCCCACCAGGCCAGCCACAACCCAGTTGCCTGTGCCCGCGTGGGTCTCCACATGATCAGAAAACCTTCACTGCAATCAGGGAGCTTTCAGAGGTCCGCACCCCAAGCCTCCCCTTGATCTCCCAGCCCAGACGTAATGCAGAGAACGTTCTCTGGGCACCTGTAGCTTGGAAGACTTTGCAGTGGGGTTGTCATATGAAAAAGGTTCGTCTAGGCTCTCACCTAGATAGGAGTACCCCCAAGTGAATTCCCCAAGGCCAAATAAAGACACAAGCATGCTAGGCTTGATTATAAAACATATATTGAGTACATACAAGTATAAGGCTTTTGAACAGATAGTGCAAGGCCATAAATCAAACATAAAGTCCACGCGTTCTAAATCCACTGATATTCCCTGACTGTCTCTTACCCTAAGAGGTACAATACAAGTCCATCAGATGCTGTCTCGGTCTGGAAGTTGAAGACCGGGTTCAAATCTTAGTTCATAGCCAAGTCTTTAGTCCATAGTTTGCCTTCTTGCAGCAGCTACTCTCCTGAGCTGTTTACTTGGTGCAGTTCAAGATGGAAGAGAGTTAATTCTTGAAGAAGAACTTCCTTCTTCCTCCTCACAGGAGGCCTCAGGTCACTTCCTCTGTCTCCTGGCCATTGTTATTGTAACAAGGTGGCAAGGTGAACTGGCCGTTGCTTGGCAGCAAACTACCCACTTGCCATAACAAAGGGAACCTCTTCCCCCACTCTGGCAACTGGTTTCAGCATTCTGCTCCAAATGAGCTTACAGTCTGTTAACCCTTTATATTACATTACACATATCCCCCCCAAATGGGTGCGTTATCTCCCCCAAATGGGTGTGTTGCCCCCATGTCCCCATGACAATATCAATCTGCGCAGTTTGTTTCTCTAGATATACCCAGGTAGGTTCCTTTCTATCTTTATACCACATTTTTATACCCCTCAGTTCTGATGCCCAATAGTAGAATTTGAAATTTGGTACATTAAGGCCCCCTTTTTCTGTTGAGGTTAGCATTATAGAATGTCTGACCCTTGGTTTGTTTTTTTTCCAAATTATACTATTAATCATTTTATTCAACTTATTAAAGAAATCTACTGGGATATGAATGAGGAGTGCAATTATAGTGTATAACAATTTTGGCAATAATATCATTCTAATCAGATTTAATTTCCCCATCCAGGAACAATTTACTGTCGCCCAGGATTCTTTCAGCTTTCTAGCTTCTTCTAGCAAAGGTAGGTAATTATATTTGTATAAATTTGTAATATTTTTAAAAAGATTTATTCCTAAATATTTTAGCGATGTGTTATTTATTTGGAATGGGGTAATTTGCGTCAGCTCTGATTTAGGAATACCCTGCTCATTGAGCAGGAACATTTGCGATTTAGCTATGTTGACCTTATAGCCTGATAGTTTACTGAATTGCTCTAACAAAGTCAGAACAGCTGGGATTGACTGTTGCAAGTCAATCAGAAACAGCATTGTATCATCTGCATATAGGGAGATTTTTACCTGTTTTTCCCTAAATTGAACTCCTGGAATCCGGAGTTTTTGTTTTATGGCAAGTACCAATGGCTCCAGCCCTATATCAAAAAGGGGCACTGATATCTAAGCTGGCTTCTGCGCGGAGGAAGTTTTATCTTTGCTTTATCGATTTAGAGAAGGCCTTTGATTCGATATGTAGGGAACACCTTTGGACTAAGTTGTACTCATTGGATATAGAACCAAGACTGTTATTCCTTCAGTTCAAGTTGCATTCAGAGAATTTCCTGTGGGTTCGAGTGAACCCGTGGGTTCACTCGATTCTGTGCAGGTGAGATCCAGAGTGAGACAGGAGTGCCTACTGGCCCCTGCCCTCTTTAACTTCTTCCTGAATGATCCTGTTCGTTTCATGAAAGAAATTGATACACACGCGCCAAAAATTGGCGACCGCCGAGTTCTGTTGTTGTTGTATGCGGAAGACACCGTATTGATTTCCCAGACCCTGGTGGGCCTGAGGCGAGCGATGTCAACCTTTGGAGATTACTGTCAGGCAGACATGTTGTCTATCAACTTTGCTAAAACCAAGGTGTTGGTCATGGGGCCCAGAGGTGTGCAGAAATTACATCATTGGGCTATTAGGGATAATCCCATCGAGCAGGTCCAAGCATTTAAATATCTGGGGATGATCTTTTCTGCCCGTAGTGGGTGGAAGGCTCATTTTGAGGCTGTCCAAGAGCTTGTGGGAAGAACTACAGCAGCAATTATTAAGTTTTTCTTTGGCCGGGGGGGAAGTTGGTTCTACCAGCTTTACGTCTTTTTAGGGCGTAGGTGGTGAGCTAATTATTATATGCATTCCCGGTGTGGGGGTCTGCTTTCCTCTCTAATCTGGAATGCCTCCAGAACAAGTTCTTACGGGTGATCCTGGGGGCCCCAAGGGGGACACCCCAGGTGATTTTAAGAGCATAAGCCCTTTGTCTTCTCGTCAGAGTTTGCGCCTTGCAGGCACTGCTTAACTATTGGACCAGGGTGGTCCTTTTTCCTCCCTCCCCCAAAGGCGCATTGCTAGCCTTGGTTGTTGCATCTGGCCTTGGGGACAACTGGAAGGAAATGGTTGAGCAGGAAGTCTCTAACTTGGGTTTTTCACCAGAGTGCTTGGGGTACCTTGGGTTGGAGGCGGCCAAGAGTCTAATTAAAATACGGCTGTGGGACCAGACCTTCCAAACGGAAGGTGCACTTATGGCCGTGCAGAGGGTGGCCCCAGAATTCAAACCGTATAACCCATTGTCACCTGACCCCTATTATCTCTTTGTGTGGCAGGATGCCAAGAAACACCCAGCATTCTTTAAAATGAGGGCGAATGTCTTTCCTTTGGCGATCCTGGAGGGCCGTTATGCAGGCACCCCACATGACCAGCAGTTGTGCCTCTTGTGCCATCTGGGGGAGAGGGATACGCCTGATCATATTTTCTTTTGTTGCCCTTTATTTGCCGGGCCCAGGTACAGGTATCTGGGGGGCCTTCTTTTGAGTGATGGGGCCCCAGGCTACGTCATGCGGAGACTGCTGAGCCCTATTGACTCTGTAACAACCAGGGCAGCGGCTAATGGCGGTAGTTCAGATCAGACAGCATGTGATGGGCCCCCCCTGTTTATTATAGTGAACGGATGGCCTCGCAGGGCCCCTACAGGCTTCGCCTGTATGACGGCCGGTAGTCTGTTATACAATTTATGTATTTTTAAGCTATTGGAGATTTTCCCATTGACATTGTATCTGTTTATATTTGTCCCGGGGTACTGTTACTTTTTCCTTTTTGTATTTGTTATGGCTTCAGCTAAACAATACATTATTATTATTATTATTATTATTATTATTATTTATTATATCGAAAAGGCGCAATGACAGAGGGTAACCCTGTCATGTTCCTCTCTGAAGGGCAAATTTATCAGTTAGTTCCCTGTTCATAATTAAGCTGGAGGTGGGGCATTTATGTAGAATTTTAACCCATTGTTAAAAGTTACCTCTAAAACCCATATGTTCCATTGTTTCAGATAAAAATACATATTCCAGATGATCAAAAGCTTTCTCCGCATCTAGGGAGATTATTGTTGCAGGTGTTTTGTCTTGTTTTATTTTATACAACACCTTAGTGACTTTCCTAATATTATCAATTCCCATCCTGCCCCCGATGAACCCCGCTGGGTCTGGCGAGATCAGATCTTTAATGCATAATTGTAGTCTATTGGCCAGAATTTTAGTAAAAATCTTCAGGTCTGTATTGAGCAGGGATATAGGCCGATATCCCGCACACTCCTCTAAATTTTCCCCACTTTTAGGGCATAATGCATATTGGCCTCGTAAAATGAGGGTACCAAACTTCTTTGTGATATGAACGATCGGAACACAGTCTCTAGGACTGGGGTTATTTCCTTACTATAGACTTTATAAAGTTCTGTGGGATACCCATTCGGCCCTGTGGCCTTATTCAGTAGTAAATTCTTTATTGTTCCCTCTATTTCCTCTTGTGTTATTTGAGCATTAAAGTAAGATCTTTGCGCATCATCTAGATGTGAGATATTTAATTTCTCCAAGAATTCCTGTATTGCCTTTTCTGGGGGCTGAGTGGCTCGATAGAGGTCCGAGTAGAACTGAACAAACCTTTCCTTCAATTTGTTACCTGTCAGATTAATGTGGTCCAATTTATCTCTGATATGTGAAATGTAATTTTTTTCCCTCCGCTTTTTGACCATCCAGGCCAACGTTTTGTCTGCCTTGTTTGCTCTTTCACAGTAGAATTGTTTAGTATAACATAATTTACTGATTATATGCTCTGTGTTCATGGTATCCACCAATCCCCTCAGCTCCCCTATTTTTCCCCCCTTCTTCTTTGTTGGTTTTAGCTTTTGTATGGTCTGAAGGGAAGAGAGTTTTAGTTGCAACTCTTTAATTTCTTGATTTTTTCCCTTCCATTTATGTGTTGCAGCTGAGATGTATGGCCTTCATCACGTCCCACACCACTAAGGGGGAGATATTACCCTGAATGTTATTATTAAAGTACTCCACCAAATCTTTCTTGATTTGTTCCTTGATCTGTGGATCCATTAAAACCAATTTATTCAAAATCCATTGTGTGTGGTGGTATGTCTTTAATAACTTTCTTAGGACTCATTTTAAACCAAATTTCACTATGGTCTGCGAATATGTTCTGTAGAATCTGGCACTGAAAATCCGATTGATAATTTCTTTTTTCTATGACTATATGGTCAATTAAAGGATATGTTAAATGCTTGTTAGAGTAAAAAGAGTAGTCCCGTTGTGTTTGGTGCTGAGTGCGCCAGACGCTCACCCATTACTCCTCTTATATTAATTTCATAACTTTTAACTGATATTTTTTTAATTTTGCTGGGTTGGATTTATCTAGTGCTGACAGAGAGGTATTGAAGTCCCTGCATAGTATTAGTTTACCTTTTTTATCTCTCTTTATAATCGGCATAGTTTTCTTAAAGTAGGCCAATGTGTTTTTATTAGGAGCATAAACACAGGCTAGTGTATACATTTGTTCCTGTATCTCACCAATTAAAATGAGGTATCTACCTTCTTTGTCTGATATTTTCTTGTGAGAGGTGAACTTAATGGTGTTGGCAAGTGCAATCATGACACCAGCCTTTTTACATTGGGCATTAGCAAAATATATGTTGTTATATTTTTTGGTTTTGACTCTGAAGTTATCTTTACTTAAAAGATGGGTTTCTTGCACCACCATTATCTCAATTATTTTTTGTTCTATAAATTGACAGAATTGTGTCATTTTATAGGGTTATTTAATCCTTTAACATTTAAGGTACCCACACTAAATTCCACCATTTTTTTTTTCATTTCTATTTTGGTATTTGCTTTTTAAGTAGTAATATCTCTGTCTTCCATCCCCCTCCCAGCCCGTGAATCCTTGTCGAACCCACATATCTCTGTGATAGTTTCTCACTCTAGCCCCTCCATCATCCGAATTGGTTATCCTTCGCAGCCCAGTACCGTGTCCCAGCCTTTCTACCGTTCTACCATGAACCTTCATCACCACACATCGAGAGAAATTATAAAAGTTAGAACAAACAACAATACAAACAACAAACATTAACATTAGCTCTGATGCAGAGTTCCTGTCACTCTGCAGGGGGTCAGAGCCAACCTTGTGTGATGCGGTACTATGCATCCACTCAGCCCGAACCATTTTCCCTTAAACCTCTTTTAATATGGGCTACCTATCATATTATCATCATACTGTCTTTATCTGTTTATTTATCTTAACATTTTTGGGACAAATGTCCTCTATAATCTAGGTTCAGTTTAGCAAGAGTGCCCTCTTGTGACCAAATAAGTAATAAGCAGTGACTAAATCATTTAGTAATAGCAAACCATTTTAACAAATATAATTGCCCACTATCCATGGGTGATTTCAGATGTGACGGGGACCCTATTGGCCCCGTCATGAAATCACCCAAATGATTCCCTGGTGGAATCAGACCAGCCCATCAACAGACAAGATGGCAGATTCCGCCGGGGAATCGGAGAGGAGGTGGTGCAATGTGCGGTGCAACGTGCGGCCACACAGCCCCACCCCCCCATGCTTCCGAGGCCGCCCACCCTCCGTGAGACGGGCGGGCGCAGCGGACAATGCTTCCACAGTGCCCGCCCGCCCCCGGGGTATTGACCATGGCCCGGAATCGGTGGAGAGCATGGCCGCCGATTCTGGGCCATGGTCAGAGGCCAGACGATACGTTACCATGCTCAACCACGGTGAATTCCGCCGTGGTTGAGCGTGGTAACGTCACGTCTGTTGGGGGCACAAAGTGATTCCCGCCAGATGTTCACCCCCGGCGGGAATCACTTTGACCATGCTTTTGGAGATGGTCCCTGGACCATCCTTGAAAGCGCAATTATTTTGATCCCCGCCGGTGGTGAACATCTGGCGGGGATCAAACAGACGTTACGGGACCATTTCCCACCACAGGGGATTGTCTGTGGTTGAGCATGATCTCGTAGCATCTGAAAATACCCCATGTCTTCCAGTTTTTAATCCATCAGTTCTATAGTCCTCCATATTCAGGTTGGAGCACTTGTCCAAGTCAGGTCAGCCATGAATTTTTTCATATAGGCCTCTAATTGCGTCACTTGTGTGAAAACTCTGAGCCTGTCTTGATAATAGAAGGAGAACTTCACTGGGAACAAGAAGCGTGCTCGTATTCCATTTTTGTAGAAGAGACTAAGGTAGTTTTTCCATTGCTTTCTCTTGTTTAGTGTTTCTGTAGCCAGGTCTGGGTAAAGCAGAATTTGTTTTCCTTCAAATTTTAGCTCTTTATCCTTTCTTGCAGAAGCTAGGATTGCCTCTTTGTCCAGGTATCTGAGACATTTGAAGATAATGGCTCTTGGTGGCTCACCCTCTTTAGGTTTTGGTCAGAGCGCCCAATGTGCACACTCAATTTCTATATTGTGTAGCTCAGGATTGCGGGGGAATACCTGTGTGAAGATTTCAATCATTAAGTTCCTGATATTCATATTGTCTCTCTGTTCTGGTACCCCCACTATTTTAACATTGCACCTCCTGCTGCGATTTTCCAAATCCTCAATTTTGTTGATCAGCATATCCATATTTTGATCTATGCCCTTTATTTTTCCTCACTCCTATTAGCATAGGCCTCCTGTTGACCAAGCCTGGTCTCCAGTTCAGTCACTCTCTTTGCTAAGCTGTCAATTTTTTTATTCAGGTTCTCCGTGACTGAGATCACCTTTGTTAGTCCCTCTTTTATAGTATCTCTGTCCATCTGGGCACTTTCATATTGACATTTAATTAGTTCAGTCAGGTTAGCTAGCTGGAAGGATGAGTCCACTTCCTCAGCACTCTCCGCTATTGCTGTTGCCGCCATTTTTTCCGCCTCTTCTCAGGACCCTTGTGGAGTGCCGCACTGAGCTCTGCAGAAAGATTGAATTGTGCCTCTTACCACATTTTTTGTTTGGGTTGCGAGCACCTCCGGGTTCTCCCACTTATGAGGGAACACTTTTTCTTTTGTTTTTATTCTGGTAAACTGCTGTTTTATCTTTAGAAGTGATCGGGTTGAGTGGAGCTGTTTCCCCGTGTGGCTACCCAGCGCACATGCTCAGTCTACCCCCTGCTTAGGGGTTTTGACACCTGATCTTTGTCATGTCTAAAGACTCCCTGGGACACCCCAGACAATTTACATAAATACGTATAAATGAACGTAGAATTTACAGTGTATATAAATTGCACACATTTAAATAGCTTATTGCATGGCAGAAACTAGGAACCTTGCCACAGTCACAATTTAAACAAATTAAGTAGAGTACAAGCCAAGCTTGCATGAAACGAAGTCATCCCCAAACAAAGCAAATTCCTCCTTAAACTCCCCCTACAAAGCTTTAAAAAACATGTGTGCGCATGCACACGCACACACACACACCAAAAAAAGCTTTTATAAAAAAACAACCCCACACCCACATACTCCCATAGACAACCATAAAAAAACAATCAAACCCAACAACAAAAATATCCCACACGCAAGCACGAAACAGGGGTGAGGGGTGGGGAGAAAGACAGGGAGGGGGATAGGGGGAAGAAGCAGTGGGTGGGAGCGAAGGCAGGGAGGGAAGGGCATAGGAGGGTAAGGGTAGAAAAAGGCATTTCTGAGGACTCCCAGTTCCTGATGCCCTGCCGGCTCTGTTCTCCAGAAGCCATGTCAGATCTCTGGGGATGAATGTGTGGCTTCCTAGCAACAGCCTGGAAGACACCACACACGCCTTCACATGGATTTCTCTGCTGCACTGCTATTGGCCTCTGAACACGATAAATCAGTGCCACAAGGACACATTGGTTGGCTAACTCCCTGTATTGGGAGCTGCATGGAGTCCTACAACTCTGCCTCCAACGCCTCCCTTGCCTTTACTGTATGTGTGCCTAGGTGTCAGGCCCTACACCCTTCAAGACACAGGCACAGTAAAGGAAATAACTCACCTATCCCACCTCTCCCTCCATCCTCCCTCCCCCTGTCTGTGGGTAGTGCAAGTGCACAGTGCTGTGTGCTTTTGTGCATGGAGGCATTAGCCAACTATGGGTGTCTTCAGACGTTACGTGAACACGGTGAACCACGGTGAATACCCACCTGTGGTCACCGTGTCCCGTACGTCTGTTTGCGGCGCACGGCCCCAGCCCCTCCCACTTTCCCCACCGGGAGCCCCCCGGCACGTCTGTTGTGGCGTTACGGGGTGACCCCAGCGGGGAACGAAGCCGGTGGTTCCGGTACGGGGCCAAAGGGCCCCGTAACGTCTGAAATCACCCATACTTTCCTCCTGTGGATGCTGCACTTATAGTTGAATGAGTGATTATGATCAATGTAGTTATGATCTCAATGTGTTTAGAACTATTCATTAGCCTATGTCTGCACCAGAACGTTATTAAGGGTTCAATTTCATTTTAGTGAAAAGTGTTTGTTTTTATATGAATTCAGAAGATTCAAGAGGTTTGAATTGGGAATGGACCAAAAGCAGTCTGAATANCCCCTCCCACTTTCCCCACCGGGATCCCCCCGGCACGTCTGTTGTGCCGTTATGGGGTGACCCTGGTGGGGAACGAAGCCGGTGGTGCCGGTACGGCGCCAAAGGGCCCCGTATCGTCTGAAAGTACCCTATGAGTCAAACAGTGGGAGTGGGGAAAAGGGAGAGGCAGGGATGACTCGGTGGAGCACTGACGGGCAGGGCAGCACCCCAGCGGTTCTGCCCCAGAGCAGATTGCCTATAATCTAGGTTACTACTATGCTACCTATGATTGGCCAAGAAACCCTGACACCACACTTGTAAGAAAATGTGGTCACTAGGTGAAATAAACCAGATACAAGCCCGATACAAGCTCTTGCCATCAATGGAGAAGAAGAAAAAAAGATCAACACATATGGAATTTGTGTCAAGACTTTTAAGGGCAGTTTCTGAAATCTGTTTGCCAATTACTGGTCTCTTGCTTAAAACAACAACAACAAAAACCAAACAAGAAACCCCCAAACCTCTGGTTAATTCTAAATACTCATCTTTAACTGTGGCCAGATTAAGGTTTTCTTTTTCCTTGTGATCCAGTATGCTGAAAAGTCATTTCAAGAAGTGAGATGCAATAACATTACCAATGGCATGATAGTATTTACTCCAGGTGGAAAGGTAGAAAAAGGTTTATTTCAAATAACAGAGATATCTCAGGTACCTCTAGAAACACCTATATTTAAAATGATGTTTCTGCATATAAAATTATAAAACACACAGAGTCTCGCATACAATAAGAGGTTTTCTTTTGCTCCACAATTTTTTTTTTTTAAAAAGGCATACCACAACACAGCCCACTTGAGACATTCTACAGACCTCTTAAATTAGCCCAACTTCACTCTACCAAAAAGCATGGGCAGAAATATAGCAAAGAAACATTTTATAATAAATATCTGTTCAAAGAATACAAATACCACAGGGAGCTGGCTTGCTAAATGTGTAGTTTCATACGTTGAGTGAAATGCTAATATTCTAGAACCCACCCTCTTACTGAAAGTATCTTTTGGGAACAAACTAGGTCTGAACCGAATCGTACTTCTGAGTATTTCGACCAGTTTCCAAAGTTCTTAATAGTCAGTCCGGGCACTCAGAGGTACTTGGGCACTCTTTCCGAAGCTCCAGACTTTGGAGGCCAATGTTCAGAACATCAGAAAAGTTTGGAGAAGTTCAGAGACTTCTGGACTCTTCAGCACCACCTTGGGGCCTCAGCAGGTGTTACCATATGCAGCAGCTGCAGCCGTTTAATTGCCTAGCCAATCAGGGTGTGCACAATGTGCACAACAATTCATTCATCCCATCTCCCCTCCCTCTTCCCCTTAATTACCTAGCCAATCAGAGTGCCCAACAACACATGCTGCCCCTCTTCGATCCCCCTCCCCCAATACAGTATATATGGGGCTGCAATACAGCAGTCTCTTTGTGGTGTGGGGAGGGAAGCAGTGGAGGAAATAAAAGAATCTAAATTATAATACATACACACACAGCACACACACACTTGGGAGGAAATAGATAGGGTGGGAATTGGGAGGGAATAGGGTGTGTGTATATAGTTAGATAGTACTTAGGTGAGTTATAAATTAGATAGAAATTAGGATAGGAATAGGATTTGTTGTTATTAGGATTTACAGTTATAGGATATAATTATATATAGTTATAGTTTAGGAATAGGATAATAAAAGTATATATTATAGTTTTGGAATAAGATATAGGAGTAGGTATCTATTTTAACTTCATTACATAGGGCTGGAACCATTTGTATAACCCGCACCTGGGGCCCTTTCCATTCTCCTGCACTTTTGGCACAAAGTGCGTTTATGACTGGAGTAATTAGTGCCACCACCTAATTAGGAGGACTAGGTAGCATGTTAGAGGAGGAGGCCAAGGCAGTGGAGGAGTCTGAGGTGGAGGCCCAGGTGGTGGAGGAGGCAGAGGCAGGGTCTGCACCTGCCAGTTGACGGCGGCGGTGCCAGGCATGGAGGATTGCAGTGTGGGACCACTTCTCTGAGCCCCAAGAAATGGACCCCACTGCTACTCTGTGCTCCCACTGCAACAGGGAGGTTTGGTGTGGGGGACAGAGCAGCACCTCCACCCTCTGCAGCCACCTTAGCAGGATCAATTGGATTGGCCTTCATGAGGAAAGGGGGAGACAGTGGGAAGTTGGCAGGCAGCAAGGCCAGTGAGGCAGCAAGCTGAACCTGACAGGCAGGTTCCAATAACGAAAACAAGAACTGAGAATAACAACAATGATAACAAAAACAACAACCAAGAATACAAAAAATGACATCCGAGAATTCCGCTAATGGTAATGATACCAAAAATGATACCAAAAATGATAACGAGAAACGATAACGAGAAACGATAACGAGAAACAAAAATGACAAGGTCATTATCATGGTCATTATTATTAGCGCTGTGGCAGTTGGGTTTTGGAGGGGAAATGTGGAGACTCAGGGAACAGACATCTTGCAGTCTTAACAGGGTTGAACACTTGAACTGTACCTACCCATCTGAACTAATCGAACTATACTATTCTATCTGAACTATTCGGATTGGACTATTTAGAGACTGCAGCTGGTGCAGAATGTGGCGACCCATATCCTTATGGAAACTGGTCACTGGAAGCATATTACACCGGTGCTCTTTTCTCTGTACTGGCTGCCTATAGTCTTCCGGGCCCGATTCAGGGTGCTGGTTCTTACCTATAAAGCCCTATATGGCTTGGATCCCAGATATCTGTGGGATCGCCTCACTCCCTGTGCTCTGGATCGGCCCCTGCGGTCAACTGGGAGCTACCTCCTCGAAGTCCCTCGAGTATCCCAGGGGGAAAATATGGAGAGGGCATTCTTGGTAGTCACACCGAGGAATTCCGAGGCTGTGGAATTCCTTCCTGGCCGAGGCCCCAGACCTCTCCCCTTTTTGATGTCAATGCAAGACCTGACTATTCTGACAGGCCTTTGGCGAGGAAGATGGGTGAGGGTGGGTTTTTATTTTTATGGTGGGTGGCAAGGGTGGGGTATTCTTTTCCTCCTTCTTTTCCTGGGGGGGATGTCTCCCCCCTTTCCCCCCCTCTTCCCCCATTTTAGATGTTTTATGTTTGTTGTTTGTGTATTTTTATGTGTATTTTTATATTTTTATATATTGTAAGCTGCCCCGAGCTGCCTTTGGCAGGAGGGGCAGGCTATCAAATGTTTTAATAAATAAATAAATAAATAAATAAATTAAATTAAATTAAATGCCATTGATTTCAATGGGGCTGTTCTGGAGTAAGGCCCTTTTCTAACCACACACATGTGCGGATGGGGGTGGCAACCATTTGAACACCGCAGCAGGTGTGGGGAGATGGTTGGGTGTCATGGGAACACCATGGCCAGTGGGTGGGGGTGCATGTGTGCTCCCATGCTCCACCCACCTCCACCCATCACCCACACATGGAGCAATGGGCACCAATGCCGGATGTTCTGTGCATGGAGTTGGGTGGAGGTGGGTAGGGGTCTATGGTAACACACCTCCATGCACTGCCCCCCCTCCGTGCCCCTTCCCCATGCACCCATGCCCACTAGAAAAGGGCCTCAGTGGTTTGAGGATTTATGGCTTAGGTAACTGGTCTGCCTCTACTGTGCTAAATACAAGCGCTTCCTTTTAAAGTTGTATTGGTGCTTTTAAGAGCTCAGCAATATTGAAAAGCAGCTCACTTTATATAGACGTCTAACTATTGCCTTATCAATAGGCCCCCCACTTTCCACAAATATTTGGGATAGTTGTGTGTGTGTGCATTAGAGTTACTCTGAGTAATGAAGCAAATCTAGATCTTTCCCTTAGGTTCAGCATTGCTTTAAACAGGGTTTTAGATAGAGCCCCCTTTTTGTATGTACCAATATTGTACAGCTAACATATTTCCATAGTCGCTACATATGGCAATAAGTGGCAATTCTGGGTGTGATGAGATGGGAGAGTCGAGGGCTTCGATGTGTTCTGTGTGTGGTTTATTTCCATTTGGTTTTAATTATAGTGTTTTATAGTTGGGAACTGCCCTGTGACTTCAGGCATAGGACAGAATAGAAATCAATAAGAACAATTCAATGGAATTTAAAATAAATGTGCTTTGGTATTATTTTATGTCCATTTTAAAGATGATTATCCCCCCGCTGCCCACCTCCCCCACACACACACTCATGCACCTCACCCAAAATTCGAAACAACTCAAAAATTGTTCCAATGATTACCACACTTCTTTGCTTTCTAAAAATGAGCAATAAACCATTTGCATAACATCTGCACTGCTCGGAGGGTTGGAACACTAAAGCAATTAGCTCTGTATTCTATAACACAGTTGCAACTCAAGCAATCAGTAAAGTCAAACTAAATACTTAGTTAGAAGATGCAACTTATTTGTCCTTTACTATTAATGTTTTGAGTAATGTCTCATGACCAGTGCGCTGCATATTTTATTTTTCAAGAAAACTATAGAACCTTTCCCTATATATATATATATTTATAAATCAAAAACTTCTGAAGGACACTCATTGTGTTCAACGCATGTCTGTTTACATCTGTTGCATGTGTGTGCTAATTTAACTGGTTTGGTTTTACACAGCTGTCATTCTATAGCCTATAATCTTCATTCATGCAATATAATCATACCCATTAATGAATAATAATTCTATGCAAAAGTCATGAATATAATGCTGGCATGGCAGCACCTGCCAGCAACTCTACAATTAGAAGTCTGTGTCAGCATTTCAGTTATGGACCACCTCCTAATTTGGGGGTTTATAACTTGACAGTAAAAATTTATTCTGTCTTGGGAACTTGACATGGGAGGTTTCAGTTCAAAGCAGTTTTAGTAATATTATTTTAAGTTGCTTTGGCTGTTAATTAAATTACAGATGAGAAGGATGATATTTGCATGATGCTTTTCCCCTGTTGCTCTAACCCAATGAAGGCTTGAAGTAGAGAACCCCAACCTTCTCTACATTAAGTTATAATTGGAATTGGTGAGTAGGTATTTTTCTCATTAAATTAAGGGTAAAATTTATTTTATTTATTTATTTATTTTTCACCCCCTCCTGCTTATGCCTCTCAAAATGGCTAACAACATCTCAAAATAAAACACATAAAATAATTACACATATAATGTTAAAATAACCCATCAGAGAAGAAAAAACTCCAACCCTAACCCAACTCATCATCTATCTCCCCCATCAAAGGCCCGGTGGAACAGCCAGGTCTTACACTGTCTACAGAAAGAAGGGAGGTCTAAGGACAGTTGAACCGCCAACAGTTGGGAGTTTCAAAGCTGTGGTGCAGCCACCGAGAATGCCCTCCTTATAGTTGACACCTGGGAAACCCAGGGGACCTCAAGGATGGCACCCCTGGCCAACCGCAGAGGCTGATCCAGGAGCCGGACGGTGAGGTAGTCCTGCAGATATGTGGGTACCAGGTCATTTAGGGCTTTAAAGGTCAAAACCAACATCTTGAATTGGGCCTGGAAGACTATCGACACCCAGTGCAGAGAACAGAGCACTGGGGTAATGTGCTCACGATGACTCATTCCCCAAATGAGCCGAGCTGCCACATTCTGTACCAGCTGCAATCTCTGAACCATCACCAGGGGTAGTCCCACATAGAGCACATTTCAGTAGTCCAATCTCGAGGTAATAAAAGCATGGATGATCGTGGCAAGGTCTATGTTCGAGACATACGGCTTAAGCCATTGCACCAGATGTAATTGGTGGAATGCACCCTTCACCACAGCCACCACCTGGATACCCAGGTGGAGCTGTGGGTCTAGGAGTACCCCAAGACTACAGACCATAGATACCAGGGGGGGACAAATCCCATCAGTGATGGGGGTCATCACTCCCCTGGCTTTTATCACAACCATCACCTCTGTCTTGTTGGCATTCAACTTCAGGCGGTTCGCCCTCCTCCAGTCCCCAACAGCTGACAAACACCGGGTAAGCACCGAGACTGCTGGGCTTGTGTCTGATAAAATAGAGAGGTACAGTTGGGTGTCAATGACAGCATATTGAAGACACCTTACACCAAACCCTCTAATTACTACCCGCAAAGGCTGCATTTATTTATTTATTTATTTTATAGATTTTTAGCCCGCCCCTCCTGCAAACAGCTCAGGGTGGCTTCCAGCAATAAAACGGAGCCTTGCGGGACTCCACACGTGAGGTGAGGAGACAATGAACAATCACCCAGCACCACACGTTGAGTTCTCCCGGCCAGGAAAGAGTGGCATAATTCATTGCGGGACTCCACACGTGAGGTGAGGAGACAATGAACAATCACCCAGCACCACACGTTGAGTTCTCCCGGCCAGGAAAGAGTGGCATAATTCATTGCGGGACTCCACACGTGAGGTGAGGAGACAATGAACAATCACCCAGCACCACACGTTGAGTTCTCCCGGCCAGGAAAGAGTGGCATAATTCATTCAAGAACACTCCCGCTCGCTCTGGCTTGGTCCCACAACCAAGTCACCAACAGGCCATGATCAACAGTATCAAATTCAGCTGAGAGAACTAATAGGATCAATAGAGTCGACCGACCCTGATCCAGCTTATGGGAGAGGTCATCGATCAAGGCCACAAGCACAGTCTCAGTGCCATAACCTGAACAAAAGCCAGACTGAGAGGTATCTAGGAAACTGATTCGATCCAGATGCTCCTGAAGCTGATGAGCCACCACCCACTGAATAACGTTCCCTAAAAAGGGAAGGTTAGAGACCGGCTGATAGCTGGCCAGGCCATCCACGTCAAGTGATGTTTTTTTGAGGAGAGGCCACACCACCGCCTCCTTGAGGCAGTCTAGCACTCTTCCCTCCATAAGGGAGGTATTGACTATTCCAGCCAGCAATGGCCACAACGTCTCCTAGCTGGCCTTGGCCAGCCAGGATGGGCATGGATCCAGTTCAAAATGAGTGGCTCGAACAGCTCCTAGAACATCCTCCTCATCAGAAGGGGACACGCGCTGAAAGTGATCCCATAAAACAGGGCAGGATGGGGCTTCAACTGCCTCTGGTTCACCCACTGTCAAAAGTGCTGGTGAATTTGATCAATTTTATCTGCAAAAAAGTCCACAGACAAGTCACAGCAAGTGTTGGATGACTCTGGATCCAGGTGGAGGGAGGCCTGACTGCCCAGCACCCTCACCACCCAGAGAAGCAGTTTTAAAAACAGTTGTTTTTAAAACTGTGTCAGTCTGGTAATGTTTTTTTCCCCTTCCCACTGGGGTCTACACATATGTGTACTGTACACAATGCAGTATGCATTTATATTCTTTTCTCAGTGTTTTTTTATATAGAATAATTCTCTGCAGTGGGTACAGTCAGATATTTCTTTAGCTGTGGGAGTAGAAAACCTGCTCAGACCTCTGGTGTGCTGACATTATACCTTTCCCCCATTGTGGCTCTTATATTAACAAGTTGATTGGGAGAGGGGGTGGCAAGGGAAACTAACTAGGTACCCATGGTTATCAGACACAGTGATCAACATGAGAAAATCCATCCTCTGTTGAAACTGATGACATCATCCTGACATTATAGGGGATTGAACATATGCTAATCTTGCTGCATTTTTGCAGCTACCTGAAGGGAAGAAAGAGCAGTGGCAGCTGTGTGCAAATTTTGTAGCCTGCTCCCCAACTCACTGCTATCTTCACTAGGATGTCCTCAGAGTAGGCCCTGGCTCTAATGCACACATGCACCCACTGGAGCAAGGTGGGAGCTGTCCTCCTATCCAGGCATAGCAGGTGATTTAGGGCTGCAAGGAGGCAGTGCCCTCGGAAACACACCAAAGCCTCATGGGCAGATTGGGGCAGTTCATAGCCTAGGCATGGGGTCTTGAATCCAGGTACTCCCCAGGTTTGGAGATCTTCAGCTCTTTGCACTGTGGGAAGGGAGTGAACCCCTTTCCCCAATGGTGAGAAGGGAAGACAGAGGCAGGAGAGGATAAACCCAATTTCAGAGTGGCCCTTCAGGGTCGGGACTCTGCTCCCACTAGGCAGGTGCTCAGGATGGAGCCTTTCCTTGTGGCTCTGGTTCTATGCCTACCAGGATGGAAGGCTCTGCTCTTGACAAAATGGATAGAAGCTGAAGTTTGGTGTCACTGTCTCCTACTTCTATTCATTGAGACCCAGCATCTGTGGGTGATTTCAGACGTGACGGGGCCGGTGGTGACCCCGTCAGGGAATCACCCGGTTATTCCCCGCCGGGATCACACCGGCCCGTCCAACAGACGTGCCGGCTGATCCCGACAGGGAATCGGGGAGGGGGCAGGGCTGCGCAGCGCAACGTGTGGCCGCACGCCCCCCCCACTCCCTCGCCACCCACCCTCCTGGGAGACGCAGCGCCTGCCCACATTGACCATGGCCCGGAATCCCGCCACAGATTCCAGGCCGTGGTAGCCATCCAGATGGGACGGGCCCCTTCATTGCAGCGGGGAATCACATTCACCACGGTATCGGGGTCGGCCCTACCGGGACTGCCGAAAGCATGGTGAATGTGATTCCCCGCCACGATTTACGGGGGTGAACATCTGAGGGGGAACTTCTGTTCCCCCCAACAGACATGACAAGACCTTGCTCACCCGGTGGGAATCCACCGTGGTTGAACGTGATCTCGTCATGTCTGAAAATACCCTGTGAAACCTCCTAGGGAGACTGAGCTGGTCCAAGTTAGCACATGTAATAACCAGTTAATACCACACACACACAACAGCAGCTCCATCCATTTGCCTGCTCCTTATTGTTCAAACAACAGGTAGCAAGCATATAGCAGACATGTTGTGGGTCGTTAACAGAATTAACAACAATCTGCACATTTCCACCATAGTACTGTTGTATCTTTTAACACCCTATGTGCACTCTATGCAGGAGGGATCCAACAGAGATGTATATCTCCCTCTCCTTACTACCACAGATTTATTTGCCAGGCTAGCTGCTGAGGAGCCAATGAAGAAGAAAGAGAGGTGTGTTAAGGTTTGGCTTGAACTGGAATCACTTCTCAAAATTGGGAACAATTTTTCCATTCTAAACACACTCACTCACCATCCATGTACATATGTATAAACGTGTACAGATAAACAGACCCAGAAACAATGCACATAAATGTATAGGGGAAAAAAGGCATCACTAAAGATTACAATGTGTATACCAATGTGTAGGGATGGGACTTGCGGTTTTGGAAAGAACCGAAAGTACTCCAAATTGGCCATTTCGGATTAATCTGAAATTTCTGTTCTTTCTTTGTTTGTTTTGTATTTTTAACATTGTGGTTTCTCCCATTGTCGGTGAGACATACCACAATGTTAAAAATCCTAAACAAAAAACAATGCAAAAGATCTGAAACAACTAATATCGAAACGAGAACCAAAATACATGAGAACTGAAACCAAAAGTAACTGAAACAGAAATTTCCCCCAGAGTCCCACCTTGACCAGTGTGTATAACTATTAAGACTATGGCTCTGTCCCTCAAAGAACTTTCCCAGAACATGTTCCATTCACTTCAGAGGAAGAGCACTTTAGGAACTGGGGCTGTAAATCTGGAAACCATAGCATTTCTTATATGATGCAAAAGCCTCATAGCACCGTGTTAGCTTTATTATCGCATTAATGTTTATGTTGTTATAAATAGAAGTGGTATGCACAATAGACTCTACTGTTTAAAGGGTCTTTTATTTATAGCAGAATCATTTAAGCTCTGGATTTACCAGCTTGTTTAAATCAAAGTTAGGGTTATTTTTTTCTCCTTTCCAATAAAACTGCACTGCACCTCTAATGAATTAATAAGGAACATAACTTTTTTGTGATTCTTGACCTCTGAAATTATATTGGTCATAAATACTGGCATATAGCTACTCACTTCATAGAGATGCATCACCCTGTATGATATTGCACTGCCCCTTGTTTCTCAGATCTGCATGCCTATTAAAGCCAGGGAGCTATAATTTAAACATAATGATCTGGCTGAGATCTTGATGAAGTGTGATATTCAGAATTGTTTTTCCTGCTCTGCCGTTTTTGCTTTACGGAAGAATATGGTGGGGATGGTCACTTCAGGAAGAGAAACACAATTATAGGATCCCCACCCCCCACCAACCGCTAATATAAGGTTTTTCATCTGTTCTTCATATCATAAATGGAGAGACGCCAAATGCTTCAAAAAATGACCTGTCAATAAATTCATTTGGGCCAGAGATAAACTGTCAAATCTGACGTCTTGCTGTCTTCTTTCATCTACTCATAAATGTTGGATGTACTGCTTCTGTGTCACTCCTGCCAACACCATTGCTATGCTAAAGGATTTTCAAAATAGATTTCTTTGTTTAGTCTCCAGATTGCAGCATTGCCTCTTTCTACCAAACACCATTTACATAAATAATGAGCTACCAGGAGTGAGGAGGATAGTATTGGGTGTGAGGATAGTATGGTGGGGATATTTTCATGGTACTGTGTATTTCATAGGGTATGTTTGCTCACTTTTTGATCATCATTTAAGTCATTTCCCAAAACCTTTTGTGTAGAAGGCCCTGTTTTAGATTTAATTAATGACACCCTTCAATAAGAAACACGCACAAAGTATGTGGCTAATCAGTCTGGAGATGGCGTAGCTCTGTGTGAGTACCAAGAGTTTTGAAACCCCTGCTTTAAGCAATTCCCTTACTCTTTTATTTTATTTTTCTTTAGTTCCCAGTTTGAGAAATGGAATTCTGTTCACTAGTGGTACAAGTAGTATTAAACTCTCCTGCTTTAGAGAGTACAGCAAACATTATTTACATGAATAAACAAATACCATTCATCTTCAAAAGGGTAATTGCCTCTTCCTTTCACAAAACAATCTATGGTTTAACAAAGAATTGGGATGGCATATTTCACAAAATAACCACCCCGCCCCCTCAAGTTTTATGTGACATTCATTGCTTCTAAAAGGTAAGGTTAGGGCTGAAAGTCACCCTCAATTTCTTGCTGAGATTTGAGAGAACGAGTCAAGAATCAGCTGATTTGTGTAAAATTCACAATTTCGTGGGGCTTCCCTTGATATTGGTTTGGAGGCGGCAGTTGGTGCAGAATGCGGCAGCCCGTCTCCTTATGGGGACAGGTCGCCATGAGCACATTACACCAGTGCTCCGTTCTCTTCACTGGCTGCCTATAGCGTACCGAGCCAAGTTCAAGGTGTTAGTATTGGTATACAAAGCCCTATACGGTCTCAGCCCCTCTTATCTTGGGGGCTGCCTCACCTTCCATGAATCAGTACGGACCCTCTGATCTACTGGGGGTGCCTATCTGGAGGTCCCCTGTGGAAGGCGGGGGGGCCACCATGGAGAGGGCATTCTCGGTGGTTGGGCCACGGTTGTGGAACTCCATTCCTAAGGAAGCCAGTCTGGTCCTGGGTCTGCTTGCCTTTCGGCGGGCATGCAAGACTTGGCTGTTTGCCCAGACCTCTGGAGGGGAGGGGGGAGGGAGGGGTAAATGGGGGAGATTGGTGGGGTGGGGAATTTGGGGGAATTGGAGGGTAGGGTTAGAGTTGGGGTTTTTAAAATTATTTTTAAATTGATGTCAGTTTTTAATGTATTTTATTGTCTTATTGTATTGTTAGCCACCCCGAGATGCTGTAGGCATGAGGGGGCAGCATAGAAATGCCACTAAATAAATAAAAAAATTAACGCAGCTGAAAATAAGCGCTGTTCATGTGCAAAATAGCCTCCGCGGCCATTTCTATGCATGCTTGGTCCCTGTTGGTCATTCTCCGCATGTGCAGAGAATTTTGAGGGAAATGAGAATCTCGCGAGAGTCTTGAGAATCCTCAAAACACTCTCTGAACAAGTGGAGAATGGCCTTAAGGGGCTGGCATGTGCAGAAATGGCCACAGCAGCCATTTGTGCATGCACATGCACACAAGATTTTTGAGAATCTTGCAAGATTCTCAGAAACCTAGCGAGATCTTGCAAGATCTCATGCAGGCGTTGCAAGAACCTCACGCATTCTCACGAGAACACACAATATTCTCGTTTCAGTTCTATAAGAAGTGTTTCAAGCTACATACCAATTGGCAACATGTAACAGCTATAAGATACATTTATTTAGATTTTTAACCCACCCTTTGCTAAAAGACTCAGAGCAGTACACACACAGACACACACAGACACACACACACACACACAATATAAAATAAATAGTAAAATAAATAAATAAATAAATAAATAAGACGGCAAAAATATAAACTGTATGGAATTCCCATTAAAACTATTCCCCAAGTCATGTCCTCACCTGCTAAAGGTCTGGTCAAATAAGGGAGCCATACATTGGAATCACAAAATATTGAAACAGGGTTAGGCACAAAAAACAATAAATAAGGGTAGGGGGAGATTAAAAACCCCTAACCCATCCACCCCCTCCCCAAAGGCCTGGCCGAACAGCCAGGTTTTACAAACTCGCCAGAATGTTAAAAGGCTTGGAGCCAGGCGAGCTTCCTCTGGGAGGGAGTTCCAAAGGCGCTGAGAATACCCTCTCCATTGTGGCCCCCCGCTTAACACGGGGGATCTCCAAGAAGGCACCCCCGGCAGACCAAAGGAGCCACTCTGGGGCACGGAGGGTGAGGCGGTCCCTGATGTATGAAGGGCGAAGACCATGAAGGGCCTTATAGATCAATACCAATACCTTGAACCTGGCTCAGCACACTATTGGCAACCAGTGCAGAGTCCGGATCACAGGTGTTATGTGGTCCCGGTGACCCATCCCCGACAGGAGTCAGGCTGCTGCATTCTGCACTAGCTGCAGCCTCCGAACCAGGTACAAGGGCAGCCCCATGTAGAACGCATTGCAGTAGTCCAACCTCGAGGTGACGAAAGCATGGACGAGGGAGGCCAGGTCCAGGCTGGAGATGTACGGGTGCAGCCTCCGCACCACATATAACTGGCAGAAGGCAGCCTTTGCCACCACCTCCACCTGTCTATCCCGGTGGAGATCCGCGTCCAATACCACCACCAGACTCTGGACCTGCTAAGCTATAGGAGGGCGAACCCCCCAATCAGGGGGGCCGACACCTCCCTCACTCTCCCCACCACCATCACCTCCATCTTATCGGGGTTGAGCTTCAGTCTGCTCTGTCACAACCATTCCGTCATGGCCTCCAGACACTGGGATAGCAATGAGACAGCAGGGTCTGGATCAGATGAAAAATAGAGGTAAAGCTGAGTGTCATCAGCATATTGGTGACATCGCACCCTGAACCATCTCACGACCTCCCCCAAGGGCTGCATATAAACATTAAATAGTAATGGAGACAGAATGGAACCCTGCAGAATGCCGAAGGATAAAGCGTGGGGGCAAGATGTTTCAGTTCCCAACAGTACCTGCTGGCTTCTCCCTGAGAGGAATGAGTGGAACCATTGAAGAACAGTCCCGTCCAAACCCCCCAGGTCATGCAGCCATCTCAACAGCAGCCGATGGTCCATGGTGTGAAAAGTGGCTGAGAGATCAAGCAGGATAAGAAATGTTGAACATCCTGCGTCCATCTCCCAGCGGAAACTGTCGACTAAGGCCACCAACACTGTCTCGGTGCCATAGCTGGGGCAGAACCCAGATTGAAAAGGGTCCAGGAAACCAATGCTGTCTAGATGCGCCTGGAGCTTGATCGCCACCACCTGCTCAATAACCTTACCTAAAAAGGGAAGGTTAGAAACAGGTCGGTAACTGGCAAATGCATCTACATCCAATTATGGTTTCTTCAGCAGGGAGCACACCACAGCCTCCATGAGGCTAGCCAACAGCCTCCCCTGCTACAGGGATGCATTGACCACCCTCGCCAGCACCGTCCCCAATGTCTCCCTGGAGGCTTTCACCAACCAGGACAGGCACGGATCAAGTTCACAACTGGTGGCTCGCACAGATCCCAAGACATCCACCGCATTGGCTGGCATCACTTCCTGAAACTCCCTCCACAAAGTTGGACCAGATGGGACCTCCATCACCTCGCGCTCTCCACCTACTGCCCCCAACCCAGCATCAAAGTCGGTCTGAACCCGAGTGATCTTGTTTGTGAAGTAGGTGACAAACTCCTCACAGCAGGCCTGGAACAAGTCCCCATCCAGGTGGACAGAGGCCGGACTGACCAGCCCCCACACCACCCGAAACAGCTCC